>QPKB01000006.1:10398211-10523430 GCA_003546025.1 Camphora micrantha | reverse complement strand
TTTTATAAGGAAAAGTGAGAAATTTGAGATTTTCCCAAGAACAATATTTTTGAGGCCTCAACAAGAAAATATCTGAGAGCACGTGTTTGTCCAAACTGACTGATTTTGCCTATATAGAGGTGCAGCGTGCAATAAAAAAAATAAATAAAGAAATCATTTTATTGTTCTAAAAATTAGAATCATATCTTTAATCTTTCAAGGGAATGACTAGAGTTGTTGCGCCATACAAATCATAGGATTTTTATTCTTATTGTAAAAATTAAAATAATTAAAAAAGTAATTGTCATTGAATCACTTTCACTTTTTTTTTTTTTCTACAATTAGCAGTAAGATAAACAATCAAACGTCATTGACACGTATAAATCATTATAAATCAATGTGTAATATATTAATTATATATATATATAATTTAAGAATATCAAATGTATTGGAAAAATTAATAGGTTTCAGTTTTTAATTGTTTTTTTAAATTGAAAAAATAAGAATACATCCAAATCATCATCCCTTACATGGTAGAACCTCTCCTGAGAAAAAAAAAAAAAAAAAGAGAGAGACAAAACCCCAAATGTAACATGAATGCTTCAATTGACATTCTATTCCTTATTAAATTTCTAAATCTCTCCAAATTACGAAAGTTGCTTACAAGTGTGTTACTACAAACTAACATGGTTGAATAAAAAAACCCCCAAAAATTTATTGAAAATAAGAATAAATCCAAATCATTATCCTTACATGGTTAGAATCTCTTCTCAAGAAAAAAAAAAAAAAAAATTTGGAATACAAGACAAAACCCCAACATGTATCATTGAATGCTTCAGTTTCATTTTTATTCCTTATTAATTTCTAAAGCTCTAAAATCTCAAAAGTTCTTACGAGCTTTTATTAAACACTAAATAACATGTACAGAATAGAAGCAACTAACAAATAAAATAAAAGGATAACATAAGGTCATAAATATTAACCTCTTAGAACTTGCTAAGCTCGGTCAGCCGAAGCGATTGAATAGTAGATCTGATGAAATAAATTATCAATCATAAGACTAACACGAATCTTAAAATTTACCTATAAATTGGACTCGTTCATAGAAAGGAGATCTTTTCCCCTGGGACTTTTCCATTACAAACTATCGCTTATTGAATATAGAAATGTTTTCCTCCTCTTCAGTACCGTAATTAACATTTTTGTTTATGTTTTACATCCCACTAAAAATATTTGTTCCCGAGTTCAAAGTCTAAAATTCCATACCATCACCCGATCAAATTTAAAAATGTTATTCCCTCGCAAGACCAAAGAAAAAAAAAAAAAAACCACTATATAAACCTGCCCTAATTGGAACCGATCACGGGTAAGGGTCACCCATTAACTCGACCTGTTTGTCAGACCTATTCCTGATTCGAGACATACATGCATTAAACATTACGACCATTTCGTTGGGCTCAAGAATTTCCAAAAAGCTGCCCCATATATAAATGGGTCAATGTACATTCCAAGGATGTGTTTAGCAAACATGAATAAAATAATTTTTTTAATGGTGTTAAACTGCATGCTGTTGAAGTATGGTTCTGCATAAATACGGTAAAGAACTAGACCCAACTTTTTTGTTTTTTGGTATGGAAGTACTGGCCTTGGTAAATGGAAGAACGATCACAATAGATTTGGAAAGTTTGTAGTAGATGGGGATGAGTGAAAAAGTGAAACTGACATTAAGAATATTTCTATTGTGGGAACAAAGGCCCATTTGTATTAGTTCATAGTCGTCAATTTTAACTAATATCTAAATCGCTCAAAATATAAGTCTAACCCTATATGAGTTCGAAAAAATATATAGTTATTTCATGATAAATAGATCTTTAGATTATTAGTAGAAGGATTTTCTACAGTAGTACGAAGAATTGAAAGGAAAAAAACTACAAGAACCGAACAGACCCTTTCAATGTGTAATTTATAAAGAGTGTGTGTGTAATAATCCGGTTCCCACCTAGTAGAGAATTTTTGATTTAAGCTTGAGTTTGTTATGATTAAGTGTTGGTCGGGTCGGATTCAGGTTTGGTATGTACCTTACATAAAATTCAAGTCAAGGAGGTAGAGCAAAAAACCCATGCTGCATTCCTACTTCCCACCCATTGGAATGTCGACTGTGTGAAGGTTCCAAAAAGTTTAATTGCAATGAAATGCCTCCTCTATTCCTCTGTTGAAGATCTAATGTCAGCTTTCAGCCACCTGCACTCGTTCTTCACGTGCCACAGTCTATTCCATGTGATTTCAAAAGGGTTCCACTTCTTCAAAAAAAAAAAAAAGAAGGGTACAGGGACTTAAATATATGGTGAAAATTTCTGCACATGGGAACTCACAAATACAGTCCTCCAGAGCCATATTAGCCCATGGAGAAGGGACGGATGGAAAGATCTATATGAGATTTAGGGTTTGATTGTTTATGTAAAATGAACTCGACCAAATATATTTAAGTGAATAATGATATTCGGTGGAGATGTAGATAGAACCTTCACTTTTCTATGTATGCAATTATTATGGTGGCGGCTTGGTATTGACTTCTCATCTTCTTTGATTTTATTTCCCAAAAAAAAAAAAAAAGGTTAATTGACGCTTATTTTGAAATTTCACTTTTGACAAGTATCTATAACCCCAACATATGTCTTCAATTTCATGTATCATAACACAAACAAATAGCCTCTCTTGGGGTCTGTATAATATCAGCCCCATTAAATCATCCTTAACCCCTTAGTATTTGGCTCTCAGCTTTTTAATAGCCAAAAAAGGCATCCACATTGGTAAGTTAGCTTTCTACAAAAAAAGAAAAAAAAAGTATAGTTAGTTGGTAATTAGGAATATGGTTGTATGTTATGAGAGCAATGAGCTCAAATCCCCAATTTAGCAAAAGGGAAAGGGCATCTTTCATTCTGGTCTCTGGATTTCAAACTTTGAGGCTTATGGCAATTCACACATTTATATGTGTACAAAGGGGCAGAGCACAAACGTACGGTTGTAGAGCACAAAACGTACGGTGTACTAACACCAACTAACCATGCAGACACATTCACACATGTAGAGTGAAGAATCTGGATCAACTAAGGATTTTTTCCACAGTGACTTTGTAGGTGAATGAATCATGGTCCGCCACGTTACCAGGCATGCCCCTGCCCGAAATGTATGCCAAGCTGCCCCGTGTGCCATGGTAGCTTGCCCGCGGGTGATGTGGACAGGCCTTGATTGGTTCCACACGGTGACCATAGGGGAAATCCACCAGAGGATCCGGACTTGTAGACTGAAATCTGACAGATTCATGAAAGTTGAAGGAAGTTCATAATGATGGAGTGAAACTAACGTTGAATAAGGCTATTTTTAAGTTTCATTATGATAAAATGCTCAGTGCATGCACTCGTATGCTTGAGTCCAGAGGAACTCGTTTTCTTCATGTTTGCCTCTATTGAAAGCATGGGAATATATAAATAGTGGAAAAAAATATTAAAACTTGCCTAGTTTTCCAGAGCTTCTTTACCCCACATCTACAAAGAATGATCACCACCACATTAAGTGGATCATCATGGTCATCACTACAGCCGATCATTGACTCAGCTTGGTTGGTCCTACGGCTCACGCTATTTAACCAGCCAGTCTTAGAACTAGGGCCGGTCAGCTTATGACTCGATTGAGGGGAACACACCTTTATTCAAAGCTCATCACAACGCGGCTGTTTAAGCACAGTCCTTTTAAGTCGGTCAAGAGGGTTGAGACTCTGGATTTCGACTGAATCATTTCTCGTTCTCTGTGACTCTTAGTTATAGCATTTATAGCTTTCTAGGGCCACTTGTCGGACAAAATCCTAATTTACTGTATGCATGGAAGAGGTAGGAACTTCACGTGTCTCAAGAAATAATAGGTTTTCGGAAGAGGGAGAAGAGGAGGACACCCTAATCACGCCAAAAAAGAAGAAGAGTCCAGCTCAATTCATATAATGAGATAGAGTTAGGAATTAAGATATGGATCATGCTTGATAGAACTCACCCACTTAGCTGGACCGGTGATTTTGGTATTATGACTTTCTTACGTTTTCAATATAAACAGGAAATTCCTATTTGGATTCATAACTATGGGGATTTATGAATAGATTATGATATCTAGATACCTAAATGACCTGTCCCTTTCCATAAACAGGAATGTCGATTTGATAGTCAGGTTTGGGTCCGAGTCCTGAATATTCAGGTCTCATAGTTAAATTGTGTCAGAATTCATTGATATTCTTTCTTTAAACAAACGGCCAACTGAGAAATTTTTTCTTCCATAGTAGCTTCCTAGGAAAAATTAATTCTAATATTCCAACCACACACATGTATGATATTTGGAAATATGCTCTCATGCGTCTGAACTGGACATGTATATAGTCTACTGGTATGGGAATGCTCTATAATATTTGATCTGTACATGCCTTGATGTTTTTGGGCCATCCATGATCGGGCATCATGCTAATCTTCAATCGTTCAGTCTTCACCACTTACCTGATATGAAGCTAAAAAATGTGATGGTCATATGGATCTATTAAATTTTTAGTATATAAGGTTAGGAAATTTTGGTGGCGCGGAGCTAATTTTATCGCTCCTCTTTTTCACAAGGAACCTTTCCAAATATTCCTCCTCATTATTTTTATACAGCATCCATGTATAGTGTGTGTGTATATGTTCATGGGGGATTTAATAGGGAGAAGTGTTCTCTACCCATTGTGTGAGAACTCTGCTTAACAGCCGTTGGATCGTCATAATTAGATCCAACGGCTGCCCCACGGTTTCATTAAGGTATGCTTTTCACGGGCCGCCCAAAAGATTCATTTCCACCCCTTTCGAAAGCACTCCTCTCAGCTCTTTCTTGGCCCTCTGCTTCGTCTCCTCTCCATCTCCATCTCTCCATCCATCGTTCCTCGTGGTAGCACCATCAAAAATCCTCCAGATTCTCACCCACGCATTTGTGTCTACATCCGCAGAGAAGAGAGTTCCCCTCGGACCGAATTGCTAAAGACTCCGTTTCTAGGGTTTTTCTCTCTCCTCGAAAGAAGGTAACTCCTCTCTCTCTCTCTCTCTCTCTCTCTCTCCTTTCTTCTATTTCTTCTCATCTACCAATCTGCTCTTTCTCCCATCTCTCTTCAATAGAATCCCCCAAAGAGAAGGCTTTTCATTCATTGTTACACAGTTTATTCTCTGTAGATTTATCATTCTAATCAAACGAAAAGGAAGCATGGAGATTTTTAGATTGAAAGAAAGCCCTTAGGGCATCTTTGTGATGCCGGTAATCTACCTTTTGGGGTTCAAATCTGCATTCTGAGAGATTTTCGAAAAATTCATCTGGTTGTCAGGGCGGTTTCCAGATCCACCTCTTCCTTGCTCCTTTGTTTAATGCTTCAGCGCGTTCATTACTTTTATTTCATTTTTGTTTACTATCCTAGTGTTTGATGGGGTTTAATAGGAGAATATAAAAAGTGTATTGTTACAATGGAGTTCATATGGTTCGTCTCAATTTTATGTAAGATCTTAAGTGGATGCGTTTTTTACTTTGCCCTTGTCGATATGATGATCCCTAGCTTTGTCAATGAATGTAATTGGTTTATCTCTCCATCCTTCCAGCCGTGTGGGTACTGTCCTATACCAATTCTTCTTCTTTTTCTTTTTTTATTCTTTTTTGTTATGATTTATATGATATGAGTTGGAACTAATTTATAAATGAGTTTGATCGAATAATTTGAGTACTTGGGCTTCATTTTCCTTCCCTTATTGCATGGGCAAAATCGATCAGATGGTGATGAGGATTTGCGAAAAAATGATTCAATATCAAAAAATAGGAAACCATTGTGGCTGTTGCAAAAATTGCCTAACACAGGCCATTAATATCTAAGGAATGAACAAACATATTTGGATGTTTATGGATTATTGTTAATGTATCTGATCATATTTTTTCATTTATTTTATATTTTTATTGCATTGTGGTGACTATTATCATGTGACATTTATGGGTTTGATTTTGTTACAATATAAAATGATAACGACGCCCACATTGCGATAGACTTCCTACTTCGGAATTAATAATTCAAAGAGCATAGTTTGATAATATATGATCTCTCTAAAAATGGATGCCAACGACATCCATCTCATGAATACCACATCATCGATATGTGGCAAAAATACTTTGGGCTTTACCGATCCATTCACAGATCTTCATAAAATGCCGCTCGCAGCTCCCAACCACCAATCTGAATGCAACTAACTCATCGCAACTAGATCAAGTGAAATTGCTAGACAGCCAAGTAGGTATTACCTAATCACTATATCTCTCCCAACTCAACATCTTATTACGAGGAAGAAATAAATATGGTTTGTAAAACCTTGCAATTTGATTGCTTTCCATATCTATGTTATTTAATTCTGTTTTACATGTATATGTCATGATGTGATGCTCATATCGTGCTTAAAACGTACAAAAGATTGACAATGTCGCATCTTTACCAATTAAAACATTTGTGCCACAAGTTGATGAAGAGAAATTACCAAGAGTAGGTCAAGTTTTTGAAAATATAGAGGATGCTTACAATGCTTACAACACCTATGCGAAAGCAGCGGGTTTTAGCATTAGACGAAGCTCGGAAACGAGGCTCAATAACCAAGTAGTGAAAAAAAATTGTCTGCTCTAAAGAAGGTCGTAAGAAAGAAAGAATTGGTGGTGAAAGAAGGACCTCAGATACACGAGAGAATTGTGGTGCATGTCTTCAGTTAAAAAAAATTAAAGGGGGGCAGTGGATTGTATATAAAATTGTTGCCGAACATTCTCATCTATTAAGTACCCCTAGAAAGACCCACATGCTACGGTCACACCGTCGGATTGACGCCCCAAAAAAAAATTGATAGATACTTATGGGGCTGCTAATATCAGACCAAATAAACAAATGGGGATTTTAGTGTTGCAGGCAGGAGGGAGAGATAAAGTGGGTTTCACAGAAACAGACTTTCGAAATCATATTAGAGACAAAAATGAGGAAACAAAGGACAATGATGGTGATATGTTTTACGAACACTTTAGACAATGGAAGGAGAGAGATCTAAGGAATTTTTTTGCTATTGAGAAAGATGATGAGGACCACATAAAACATGTGTTTTGGGCTGATTATTATTTTCAGAAGTCATATGAGGAGTTCGGCGATGTTGTCTCGTTTGATACAACGTACAATACAAACAGATATGGTCTCATTTTTGGCGCATTCACTGGAATTAATCATCATGATCAGTCCATCATTTTTGGATGCTGCCTAATCTCAAATGAGACTTTTGATACATTTGTTTGGGTTTTCAATAAATGGCTTGAAGCAATGCCGGAGACCCACCAAAGTCCATCTTGACAGATCAGGACCCTGCAATGACAAAAGCCATTGGGTTTGTTCTTCCAACTACAAGCCACCGTTACTGTTTGTGGCACATCTTAGAAAATTTACAAAAGAATTTAGGTGGAGTTGCGATACATAAGATAACTTGATCCCAACTATTAAAAAAATCGCATTCAACTCTTTGACAACCGAGGAATTTGAGTCGGGTTGGAAGAAGATGTTGATAAAAGAGGACGTTGCAAACAATGATTGGCTAAATGGGATGTACGATATCCGTCATATGTGGGTGCCTATATATTTGAGACACCTTTTCTTTGGAGGGATGTCTACAACTGGAAGGAGTGAAAGTATTAATGCCTTTTTAAAGCAATATGTGACACAAAAGAATGGTCTATGTGGTTTTATGTTTCGATTTAACCAAGGGATTGCAACTCAAAAGTATCGTCAATTGAAGGCAATTCACGACACTTCTAATGGAAGGCCAAAATTGATGACGGACTTGCCAATGGAGAGGCAAATGTCACAAATATACACAAAGAAGTTGTTTTATAAGTTCCAAGATCAATTCATGTACATAACATCCGGCATTGCTGAGATTGTAAACGATGATACCACAAAGAATCTTAATAATGTTTCATCATTCAAAGATAACAAGAAATTGAAAGGGTGTCATTTTCAAAAAGGATGAAAAATATGCAATAATGATCTTGTCAACTTGAACTGAGAAAACGGCATTACCATGTGACACATCTCTGCGTATTGTAACACAGAAGAATAATCTACAACACATGGCCTGACAATACAGTTTGAAAGAGGACAAGGTAGCGAATAGTATAATGATATGATCTGATAAAATAGTGCTCTGAATTATGACGGTCAATTGCTAAGCTGCACGACATATCGGGGATTTATCATATGATGCTTCCATATCATTGATGAAATGCATCATTGTCTAGGAAGCATATCACCATGCAACTCAGTATCTACAAGACCTAAAACAAGGGATTCGACCGAGATAAACGAAAAAACAGTCATGGCAGAAAGATGTCCTAAAAACAGAAAAGAAAGTGCAAGCCCTACAGAGAGATATCTTTCCCACCAAACAAGCAATTACAAAGGGTCGTCCAAAGAGATTGAAGTCCTCTAAGGAAAAAGCCAGGAAGAAAGATCGACTTTGCCGCGGATGTGGCAAGCGTGGGGTTGCACATGACAGACGCAATTGCCCTGGCCTTGACAAGAGGTACCATTCCATTGAATTTTAATCTTAATTTAATATACATTCACATGCTTCTTTTAATCTGTTTTGCATGTACTTATTTTAGTAGTGTAGAGAACAACAATCAGCCATTCATTGAAAATGAGGCATTAGAGAGATCTTCTGAGGACGAGGCATTAACACAGTTAGTAGGTATAGATTTTTCCATTCTTTAATCAGTCCATGTTTTTAAAATTTTATTATCATAGTAATGGTTTCTTTAGATTACTATTATCATACTAATCAATGCTTCTTTGGTGGCAAGATGTATTGATGCTCATGTTGGATCATCTGATACCTGAAGGTGTTTTGGATCATCTCATGTTGGAACATTTTGGACAATCTGATACTGTTGGAACAATTAGAAGGTACCACAATAATATTTCCTTACTATACAGTCAGTCCATTTCTTAAAACATTATCTCATAGTAAATGGCAATTTATTTACATTACTAAATTATCATACTGAACAGATACTTTAAGTTTTGGTGCCAGGATATTGATAGCTACATGTTCAAAAATCCTCTAATAATCGAAGGTTGTTAGAGGCATCAAGTATAATCACTTAATTTTGTTGAATTATGCTATCATCCTAGTTGTCATTCTTAATGGTGGCAAGAAAGAAGGCATGTATATTTGTTTAGTCTGTGTAATTCTCATAACTTGAGGACATAGAAAGATATTTGGATGTGTAATTCAAAACACAGGTTTAAACAAGGTTAGCAAGGGAGGGTTTTTTTGAGTGAATGGATGAACTGAACTTGAGATGGCGATAGAAAGATAGTTGGATGGAACTACTCAATTTAAAACAGTGCAGTATTTGGAGTGAATGGATGAATAGAACTTGGGTTCATTATAGAAGGAGAGAATAACAAAAGGTAAAACAGGTGCATGGATATATGGAATATTGAGTTTAAAAAACAAAGTCAAATTTTGATGTGTTAGGTTTTTTTATTGTATTGATAAAAAAACAGGTGAATTGAAAAAAGGGATTGAATAATGAGGAAGAATTGTGATCTATAGGTCTGTGAATGAATGAGTCGACAGTGATAGGTGCAGTTTTCGACTAAGAAATGGAAGAAATCTGGTTCATGAACTGTCAGTTGCATTATTTAAAACAAGTGCATGGATGAACTGGGAATATTGGTTATACAGTATTATTTAGATATGTTTATTTTGACAGGTTTAACACAGGTAGGGCAATAAGTGAGAATGAGTGGATGAATTGGATTATTGTCATTGGTGAATAAATGAGTTCGACAGTTATTATTGCAGTTTTGATTGTTGTTGACTGAATTTGGGTCATTATTGAGGTATATTTGATGCAGTTTAAAACACAACCATGATGGTGGATATAGACAATGACAAGTGCATTGAATTGCTATATGTTAGTTTTTATTATACGGAAAACAAGGTGTGAATTGGTGTGAGAAGAAGTGAGTTGAGAATTGAACGATTATGTCTCACTGTAGGTAAATTTTCTAACAGGGTTTAATAACAGGTGCAATCATTATTTGAGTGATATGGACAACTAGGAACTTCTATTGTTCATATTGTGACAAAGAATTCGTTTGACTAGGTATTAAACACAGGTGCATGGATGAGTGGATATTGGTTTAAAACCAGTGCAATTTTGATGTGTTAGTTTTTTTATGTTTTGATAAAAAAACAGGTCAAAGAAAGGATTAAAATGAATCGGATGAATTGGGACACTTGGCAGTCCTTGGGGAATGAATGAATTCATACAAGGTTTCCCACAAGATGTATGTTTTTAGAAAGTGAATGGACGAAATAGAACCTTGAGTTCAAATTGAATGAATTCTACAAGGTTTAGATGTTATAAATCCCACTCCAAAACGTATTGGTAAGGAGAATTGACATGGATACTCCACCAATAAAACATAAGATTGGATCAAAAGGTACAGCTATACAAATCCATTTATTTGATTACTAATACCTGGATATTATAATTAAACTTCTGCATATATAAGAATTTACAATTAGCTTTTTTATAAAGGAACTCTTAATTACATGGAGATACTCCATACAAACATGGATGATCCAACACTTCGACCTCTGCCCTATTGTAGCCTTAAGTCAATCCACCACGTATTTACACTTTGTCTTTATAACCACTTCTTTGTGCTTCTTTTCAAATAATTCCACGCGCATCATGTCCAACGCCTTCAACTTCCTATTCACTTGTACGGGGTGGATCAGTGTAAATATTGAGGAATGGCTTGGAAGTTGTTCATATCACGTTCACTGAACTAGAGGAAGCTACCAAAAATTTTTCTACAAAAAATTGGATAGGGAAGCTTTGGTATGTCTATTACGGAAAACTGAAAGATGGAAAAGAGTGACTGTTAAGATCTTGGCTGATGCATCTTTATCATGGAACTAAGCAATTTGAAAATGAGGTATTTTCTTTTGCAAGCATCTTAAATGGGAAATTACAGAAATACCCACTGTCATTAAAATTACCCCAAAAAACATTCATTCTGTTTCAAAATATACATCACACATTTTTTCATCATGCAGATAACAATTACAAGAAAAACTGACAAACACTACTACAGAAATAAATTTGTTTGATTTTTTCCTTTCTTCAGCAGCATGTCTCATCTCTTCAACTGCAATACATATGTTTTTCATTCAGTTTCTCCATTGTCTTCTCATTTCCTCCATTAGTCTGCTGCTACATTCTTCTCATAGTCAGCTTCTCTCTTTCCATATGAATCTACCACAAACCCTTTTCATCTTTCCAATTGGGACATCTCCAAAACTTCCTATTTGGATTAGTCTTTGTACGTGAGGTTAGACAAAATCATCTCTCCACATGAGCATTTTGGCACGCAATCACTGGAAATAGAAATACGACGATGACATGCTCTCGACCTACAAAAAAAATAAAGTAGTTTATGAGAACTATAAAAGAAATAAAAATGTGTGCACATGAATGGCAAAACAAAACAAATGATGAACCATAAAAAAAATGTACAATCTTGCTGAAAAAAATAATGTAGACAGGGAGGGAGGAAGAAGAAATGGATGATTCTCCATGCTGGAATAAACTATGAAGTTAATGAATGAGGACTGGAAAACCATCAAGACCAGCCTCAAAAGGCCTTCAATCGATCGTCACAGATGAATGGACGATTGCACTTGGAATCAATGAAAAACTCAATTTCCAATCCAAAATCTTTGAAATCCTACCCAGACATTTCCTTCAGCCCAGCCAAACACTGATCACAATTTGTGTTTACCGTTCATTCAAAAACCACAACATAGAAGGGGAGCTTTTACAGTAGAAAATGCAAGTGAAATAGTATGACAGCATACCTGTTATGGGCAAATTACTGGCCCTTCAAGACACAAAGAGGTGCTTGTTTCTGATTATGAATAACGTAGAAAGGATGGATTCTACGGGCAAGGCAACATTGCTAATGAAATGCTTTTGAGTTTCAGCTTTGGTCAAGATAGGGATGGAGAATCTTGGGCTCTCAGCTTCTCAGCTTCTTTGCTTTGTTGATGGAGATGGAGATCTGCATGGTTCAGCTTCTCTGCTTCTACTTCGTTGATGGAGATGGTATTATCTACATGGCGTTCAGCTTCTTACTTCGTTGATGGAGATGGAGATGGATATTTTTGAAGATGCGGTTCAGCTTTCTTTCTGCATCTGCCTCGATGGAGAAAGAAGGGAGAAAAGAAAAGTCAGATTTCGATTGGAATCGGTTTAAAGGGGGAAAAGAAAGGAAGGGAGGGAGGGAAGGAAAGACGCGCACAGGGCTGTGAATGAGAGAGCAGTGGAAGTTCTAAGAGAAGAGAAAGGGATTTTGAGTGGAATGATTGAAAGGATAAGAAGAAAGGGCTCTTTGCTCTGGGGATTTTAGAAGCCTTTGAAAGGGGGAAATGAAAAGGGTACGCCCTAATGCTCAAAAACCGAACGAAGATGAGGAGATGGAGCAGAGCGAGAGGCTGCAGTCAAGAACCTGGAGAAGAGAGGAAATCGCTTCACAATCGTTGCGCTGGCTGAAGGGGAAGACGAAGGGGTTAGGGATTTTGCTTTGAACGACAAAAGAGGGAGACGAAAAGAATTTGGCGCCCATGTCAAAAAGAAGAAATGTTTATATCTTAAACGTGGCAGCCGTTGGATCCACTTTAACGATCCAAACGGCTGTGAGCAGATAGTTCTCAAAATAAAGTGAGAAACACTTGCTCCACCTCAATAAACTCCTATTGTATATACTCTATCTTCAAAAGATCTATTCCCAAAGTACAAAAAAAAATGAAATATTTTAAAATTGGAAAAAGAAAGAAATATTCAAAATAAAAATGTAAAAAATGAAAGAATGTAAAATGCAAATAATCAAACAAAGAATCTATAGTTTTTTTCTGTGCATATTTTAAATCATTTCAAATGAGAAATCAAAAGGAATTATTATAAACTTTTTAACGTATTTGGTTTTCCATGCAATTTTTTTTTTCGGTGGGAGAGATATAGAGAGAGAGAGAGAGAGAGATTACTTGATATCTTATCTTCTTATTTAAGAATGTCTAAGAATCAACGTTTTGATTAATTCTGAATTGTTAAATATCTATAAACGTTATATTTTTAATGGAATTTCTAACTTCTAATTTGGCATCCCATCATTTATCATTCATCTGTACCCGCCCCCCACCTCCTTACACGGCCATGGCATGATATTTGTCCGTTTTGGCCCACGAGTCCCTAACGTTTTGCTTCTGATGGGCCTAACCTATCAAAGGCCTCAGGCTTTATGTTATCAAGAGATATAACTTATATCTGCTGAAGTCATCAATGAAGGTATAAATACACCATCCCCGTCCTAGTATGGAACATTTCAAAGGTCCACATATATCTGTGTGAATCAGGTCTAGCAATTCTTGAATTTCTAGTTTCCATTTGGGGAATGAATTCTTGACCATTTTCCCACTTCTAGACATGGTACACTGTAGGGGTATTCCACTTTTCCAACATCAGGAAAAGTTCATCCTCTTGACTATTATAGTTATATTTGTTCTGTTAATGTGTCTAATCTGTTATATGTCAACGAATGCCAAACCGATTCATAGCACATACATCACACACACAGAATATTGGAACTAGATTTCATTGCAACTTAGGAGTGTCCAACAAAATTACAATTTGGGTATTAAGTCAAACACCAGAAATTTAATTATTTCCCATTGGCCCAATAGTAAACCTTATCATCGCAAGCTGGCTGACGGAAAATCAACACTCCTCCTCCACCCCCCCCCCCCCCCCCCCCCCCCTTGCCAGGAGCAAAGAAAGAACATCGACAAATACAACGATTTCCCATTGGCGGGAATCTTGAACTTTCCCCACCCCACACAATTGCAGAATGTCTCATCCATGTATAAATTATGTTCTCGCAGCTTAAGTTCTTGGAATTCAATGAAACCTCTTTTGGTCCTCGAGATGTTGTCGAGTAGCGCCGGAATCAATCAACCAGTGCTATTCATTGGTGATTCAGATCATGGTTTCCGTGATCATATCAATATATCTTTATTTCCATTGGTCCATGTTTGTTGCCCATTCTCACCCTTTTTCTCTTTTATTTTTATCCGGACAGTCCACCGAAAGTGCCAGGGCTGCCGTGGTTGTTGTGCCTATTGCTTTGCTTGCCCAAACCATTCTGCTGTGGCTCAATGGTTGATTTTCTTTTGTCTAAGTCACCGGCCCAATCCGCTTTGAAATAGCCACTCAATTTTTAGGTCATCACCTTAATAAACATAGTTGCAACTTCAAAGGTGCCTTTGATGTACATTGGCACGCTTGTCAACCAATTACATTCGTGCCCAAGTGTGAGATTGTTGGAAAATTATGTGGCCCGACCACCATGGGGCCCACTCGAGATTGAGCCCAGCGGTTTGCAACGGATGAACTCCCAACAAGTCTCGATCTGGTTGAATTCAGATAGGAATCAAAACTCTTTTGCTAGTAGAGTTTCGGTCGAGTTCAGACTCCGGTTTGGCAGATTTCCCACGCTGGTCAAGAGATGTGGGATTCCATGAGAGGTAGTATCCGGATAGAGATGGTAACTCCTAAGGATTGTTCTATTTAAGGGAGATGGGAAACACTTGCTTGATCATCCAGAAAATCTGAGAGCATTCGCCGCGAGTTCGCAGGTTACCTCATACCGGAACGCACAAGGTTCTTAGCGAGTTTGGTTCCGACACCCATTTGGCGACTAGCAAGTTCTCTTTCATCATCATCATTATAAGTATTTCTACGATTATTGCCGATTATTATTGTTAAAAATACATTTATTCAGATATAGGAAAAACAGGAATAATTCTAAACTTTAGAACATTATTTATATTCCATATCAAATCTAATGAAAGACTGAAGATTGAATTGATTGGATAAAAGTAAGATACATATTGACAAATAAATTGATTCGAAAAATTACAATGAAAATAATAGACATTGAAAAGGAAAAAAAAAAGATACATGTTGAAAACTATCCATACACATTAATAGAGCTTACCAAATTCTAGAGTCCCACAAAGAGCATGGAAAACTCAAAAAGTGGGATTAGGCTATTTATGTTTTTTTTTTTCCACCATATTTCAAAATCTATGAGGATATAAGATATAAAATTTACATCTGGGATTATGTGTTCTATGAGTATGTTGTGACCAGTTTTCAAAATCATGAACTTGTAGCCCACGTGATTGCAAAAAAAAAAGAAAAAGAAAATGGAAAAAAGAAAAAGAGAAGAAAAGGAAAAGAAAATTAAAAACTAAAAACTAGATTGAGCTGTTTTTTTATTCTTTACTTAAATCTCAAAACTGTGTGATATAAAACTTCACACCCTTGGGTTTATCATTTCTATGAGAATATTTGAACGGTATGGATATTGATTGGGGGCCCTCTTGGGTCTAGAAAGTAGCATTATGTGATTTTTTTTCGTATTTTCATATATTCTTTCAAAATCTAAGAGGATAAAATATATGAAACTTTCTCACCTTAGGGTGTATTAAGTTCTATGAAAGATCTTGAACGATTCGAGTTACGAGTGGGGCTCATAAAGAGAGCAAAAATTTGATAAAATGGGACAAATTTGCATTTTTAAGAATGTGTAAAAATGACTGATGTTATTTGAAACCTACCATGTTTTTGGGGATGTAGCATTGCTGAAGGACTTTTTTTTTTGAAATAAGGTTCTTTTCTCACAACTTTTTTAAGTTATATTTTTCATAAAACATAATTCACCGTTTGAATGTTATTGAGATTAGTGTCAAATCAGAAGGGAGTGCTAATTCATGGGGGGTAGTGAGTACGAGGGGGTGGGATTTGTCAAAGATATCCCATGCAATGGTGATAAGATTACTCTCATATATGCCACATCGATGAAAGGTATCTCTTAGCAAATAATAATGATAAGAAGAAGAAGAACAACAACAACAACAACCGTGATCCGGAGGTAAATTATCTTTAAATTAGTGAGACGGGCTTCAAAGGCATGTAACTAATTGCCAAGAAATTGGATAGATCACGGTGAGCTTTACATGAAAATGACAGTTTTGACTAATTTGTTCACAGATGGGGGTAAAAAAAATGAGATCAATATTACTAGAGGGCACCAACTTTTATTTAGTTACCAACTCTTATATAGTTGGGTTGGTAAAGGCTTCGCTTCGTGATCTGGAGGCCTTCGCTTCGACTCCCAGTAAAGGCTTCAGGATCGCTGCCCTGTGGCTTCGTGGAGGGCTTAAGTTCTGCTGCTCGCGCGACCTACAGGGTCTCTAGCGGTAGGAGAGATCCATAACGATGTCCGTCCGACTAGTTAGGTTGGTTGGGGTTTGGAAGCCACGTCAGTCTCATGAAGTGCAGTCAAGGTGGTGAAGTTCCTTGACGAGCAATATCCCGGCTTAGGTTGTTACCCTACAATTAATAATTAATAATATATTACTCAAGGGTGTGGCCCATTTGGATGTATGATGATCATAGAAGTGCATTGGATAGATATATCTATATGAGACCTACCTATGTGCAAAGTTTTGACTCCATAAGATCATTCTAACCCTCTAATATATGGTCTTAAAATCTAATAGTTTTAGAGGCATCATTTTCTTATGACTTCAATCCAATAATAAGGAAAAGTTAGATGAGTGTCAAATTTGGACTTGTAATTATTCATCGGAGAGAGGGTCATGTCATCATGTATACACTAGATTGACTCAAGGTGGGCTCCATGACAAACCCAAACAATAAAAAAAGAGGGGCAAGAAAGTGGTGTTTTTTAAAGTGGGGTCTTTTTTAGAATTATCTATATTTTAGGACCATGGATCAAAAGATTAGGAAGATCTTATAGAGTCAAAATTTGCATATAGGTAAATCTAATATATAATCTTCACATCCAATGCACTTCCATAATTATTATACATCTTTGTATGCCCAACTAAGCTCGGACATTTCCTAGCGCTCCCCAAGGGAGACGAATCCAATATAAGTCCAAGGGATGCGGGTTTGTTCCAGGTCCACCACATTTACATTACTCGTTTCTACCTCAACATTTAATTTTTGGTCGTAAGTCTTTCCACAACAATTATCCCATGTATGAGGAAGGTAGCTTTAATTTTTGTTGATTTTGACTTGCGTTTGCGAGTCAGCTACTAGAAGAATCTCATGTTTTTGGGTTGCCAGCTGCGTCAGCACGAGCGCGCACGTTCCCTCACATTTCTAGAAGCGACGCGGAAACAAAAACCGGGTCTCTCACGGACTCATTTAATAGTAAGGGTCCATTTTTGAAGTTTTAAATCACTAATCAGATTCATATTTTGTGAAACACATAATAATAAACTCTAAAAGACAGAGAGAGTGAAATCATTTGTTCACATGTGATGAATCGGATGATGGGATCTGCTACTATTGGATGGATCGATATTTGGGACCAACAACATATTCACCTTCTAAAACGAGATGGTTACGATTTTGGAGTCGCAATTGACTGACTCCACCCATCGTTGGAGTAAACACGTACGTTCACGCTCGGTCGAGTCAAAATTGACTTTGCCGAATAGAGTTGAATGAATGATACCGAGTTTGTATAGATCCAATCAAATCATTCAACTTACTTAAATTGGGTACCATCGGGTCATGCCTTGACTCAGCTTAGTTGGTTTAGGGTCCACGCTTATTTTGTTCACAGCCAATTTTGAGCTTGGTCGGGTTCTGCTCGACTCAATTGAGGGGCATGGCTCGAGCTCAAACACAATTTTTTCAAAGCTCAGCTCAACCCGTCTTGTTTATGCACAGTCCTTTTGAGTGAGTCAGAGGAGTTGAGACTATGGATTTCAACCGACCCTTTCTATTTCTCTGTGCTTGGGATCTTAGTATAGCATGAACAGCACAACTCCTATAAGGAGTCAAAGCTAGCATATGGTTCATGCTTGATGCAACTCGCCTACTTTGCTTGAACTGGTGATTTGATATTTGACTTCCTTACCGATTTCATATTAAACAAAGAAAATTGCAGTTGGATTCATAACTATGGGGATTTATGAATAGATTATGATAATCTAGATACCTCAATGACCTGACCCTTTCCATAAACAGAGCATCCAATTGATAGTCAGGTTTGGGGCTGAGTCCTGAATTCTTTTGGTCCAATAGATGATTCGGTGGTTTCGTTTTACATATGGCCCCTCAAGTATTATTATTTTTTCACGGGGGATATTCAAGTGCATCTATTCCTTATCATAAGGTGAGGGACACTCCCCTTTTTGGAGAGTTTCAAGTACAAAAACACTCTCATACTTTTTAGAAAAATTATCTGTTGTACTTGAAACTTTTCATAAAGGGGAGTATCTCTCACCCTATAGTGAGGGATAGTTGTACTTGAATATTTTCCACATATATATATATATATATATTTATTTATATGTTGAGCATCAGATTCAAGTAATGTTAAACAGGTCACATATCTATTGGTCCGGGGGTCAGTATAAGATTTGTCACGCTCCTCAAGCAGGGTCCATGGGCTTGATGCCCGACCACATCTAATTCCTTTGATTAGACAGGTCAAACCCAATCCACCCCACATAGGCCTGCATTGGGTTTCAGTATTTTTAGGCCTGCATTCGACCCAATAGCCTGCAGTCTGCAGATTACATGGGTCAGAAATTGCCCGTACAAAAGACTTGAAAGAGTCAGAATTTACAGCCTTCTAGTCAAGAGAGATTTTTGCTCTAGTTCAACAGCCACATGCATATAAACTAGACTTCAACTACCTGTGTAACTTTCAACTTGGGAAAAACATCAGTTGGTTCACCTCAATTTGGTTTGGTTACTTTGGTACAACCCACTTCCAATCTCAACTAAGTGAGAAAGGAAGAGAGAAAAAAGAAAACAAAGGCAAGCATCACACCAATTCAAAAACTAAAAGGACAGAAATAACTTGAAGGACAAGTGAATTACAATCCAAGTCTAGAAGAAGAAGAATAAAGCTCCAGTCTACAAGATTCCTCTCAACATGTATTGCGTGAAGTGGGAGGTGAATGAGAACACCCAACACCCCCCACTTTTTATCATAAGTTTCATGTGAGAGCCTTTCAAATTCTCTCTATTATATGTACGAGTAGTAGGACTTAAGAAATCGGCAAAAAACCCAAAAAAAAGCTGCTCCTAACTGCCAAATGGTGGCTTACCAGTGTTGAAGGCAGTGGATTGAGCACTGTGAGTAATTCTCTAATTTGCTTGGGCACAAGCTTAACCCAACCCACTTCTTAATAATAAGACTGAGAATGCCAAACTGAATCCAGTGCCAAAGATATATAAAAAGGTGAATCTGAACTCTTAATTAGAAAGTTCGCTCTTAATTAAAAAGTTGGGTGCAGGTCAGGCTAGTGAGAAAATTGTATTAATATCACAATAAAGATGGAAAATGGGAAAATTTTATTTATAAGGAAAAGTGAGAAATTTGAGATTTTCCCAAGAACAATATTTTTGAGGCCTCAACAAGAAAATATCTGAGAGCATGTGTTTGTCCAAACTGACTGGTTTTGCCTATAAAGAGGTGCAGCGTGCAATAAAAAAAAAAAAAAAAAAAGAAATCATTTCTATTGTTCTAAAAATTAGAATCATATCTTTAATCTTTCAAGGGAATGAATAGAGTTGTTGTGCCATACAAATCGTAGGATTTTTATTCTTCTTGTAAAAATAAAAATAATTAAAAAAGTAATTATCAATGAATCACTTTTTTAAAAATCTAAAATAGCATTAAGATAATGACATATCAACGTCATTGATACGTATTAATACATTATAAATCATATGTGTAAATAATTATATATATATATATATATATTTTTTAAGATATCAATGTTACTGGGAAAAATTAATAGGTTTCAGTTTTTTATTATTTTAAATTGAAAAATATGAATACATCCAAATCATCATCCCTTACATGGTTAGAACCTCTTTTGAGAAAAAAAAAAAAAAAGAAAAAGAAAAAAGAAAAGAAAAGGAGAGACAAAACCCCAACATGTATCATTGAATGCTTCAATTACATTCCTATTCCTTATTAATTTCTAAAATCTCTCCAAGATTACAAAAGTTCTTACAAGTTTGTGTTAACTACTAAATAACATGGTTAGAATAAAGCCAAATTTATTGAAAAATAAGAATAAATCCAAATCGTTATCCTTACATGGTTATAATCTCTTCTCAAGAAAAAAATAATGGATACAAGACAAAACCCCAACATGCATCATTGAATGCTTCAGTTTCATTTTTTATTCCTTATTAATTTCTAAAGCTCCAAAAATCACAAAAGTTCTTACGAGCTTTTGTTAATTACTAAATAACATGTTACAAATAGCAGCACTAATAAAAATAAAATAAAAGGAAAACTATAAGGTCACTAATATTAACCCCTTAGACTTTGCTAATCTCAGTCAGCCGAAGCGATTGAATAGTAGGATCGATGAAATAATTATCAAATCATAAGACTTACACCTGAATCTTAAAATTTACCTATAAATTGGACTCGTTTCATAGAAAAGAATCTTTTCCCCCTGGGACTTAATACAAATATCATCTATTGATTTATAGAAATGTTTTCCTCCTCTTCAGTACCTAGCTTAACATTTTGTTATGCTTTACATCCCACTAAAATATTTGTCCTGAGTCAAAATCTAAAAGTTCATACCCATCAAACCCGAGTCAAAATCTAAAAATTTATTCCCTCGCAAGACCAAAAAAAAAAAAAACCACTATATAAACCTGCCCTAATTGGACCGATTCCACGGGTAGGTCACCCATTTAACTCGACCTGTTGTCAGACCTATTCCTGATCGAGACTATATCATGCATGAAACATTACGACCAATTTCGTTGGACTCAAGAATTTCAAAAAGCCTGCCCCATATATAAATGGGTCAATGTTACATTCCAAGGATGTGTTCGGCAAACATGAATAAAATAATATTTTTTTAATGGTGGTTTAACTGCATGCTGTTGAATATGGTTCCTGCATAAATACGGGTAATTAAAATTTGACTTAGACCCAACTTTTTTGTTTTTTTTGGTATGGAAGTACTGGCTTTGTAATAGGTAGACATGATCACAATAGATTTGGAAGTTTGTAGTAGATGGGGATGAGTGAAAAAGTGGAACTGACGTTAAGAATATTCCTATTGTGGGAACAAAGGCCCCATTTGTATTAGTTTATATGTGGTCAATTTAACTAATATCTAAATCGTTCAAAATAAATGTCTAACTCCATATGAGTACGAAAAAAATATTTAGTTATATCATGATATTAGATCTTTAGAATATTAGTAGAAGGATTTTCTACAGTAATATGAACAATTGAAAGGAAAAAAGCTAGAAGAACCGAACAGACCCTTTCAATGTGTAATTTATAAAGAGAGTGTGTGTCTAATCCGGTTCCACCTAGTAGGGAATTTTGATTTAAGCTTGAGTTTGTTATGATTTAAGTTTTGGTCGGGTCGGATTCAGGTTTTGGTATGTACCTTACATAAAATTCAAGTCAAGGAGGTAGAGCAAAAACCCATGCTGCATCCCTACTTCCCCACCCATTGGAATGTCAACTGTGTGAAGGTTCCAAAAAGTTTAATTGCAATGAAATGCCTCCTCTATTCCTCTGTTGAAGACCTAATGTCAGCTTTCAGCCACCTGCACTCGTTCTTCACGTGCCACAGTCTATTCCATGTGATTTCAAAAGGGTTCCACTTCTAAAAAAAAAAATACGGTACAGGGACTTGAATATGTGGTGAAAATTTCTGCACATGGGAACTCACCCATACAGTCCTTCCAGAGCCATATTAGCCATGGAGAAGGGGACAGATGGAAAGATATATATGAGACTTAGGGTTTGGTTGTTTATGTAAAAATGAACTCGGCCAAATATATGTAAGTGAATAATGACATTCAGTGGAGATGCAGATAGAACCTTCACTTTCCTATGTATGCAATTATTATGGTGGCGGCTTGATATTGACTTCTCATCTTATTTTGATTTTATTTCCCCAAAAAAAAAAAGGTTAATTGATGCTTATTTTTGAAATTTCACTTTTGACATTATCTATAACCCCATCATATGTATTCAATTTCTATGTATCATAACACAAACAAATAGCCTCTTGGGGTCTGTAATAATATCAGCCCCATTAAATCATCTTAAGCCCTTAGTATATGGCTCTCAGCTTTTAATAGCCAAAAAAGGCATCCACAATGGTAAGTTAGCTTTCTACAGAAAAAAAAAAAAAGTATAGTTAGTTGGTAATTAGAAACATGGGTGTATGTATTAGAGCAATGAGCTCAAATCCCCAATGTAGCAAAAGGGAAAGGGCATCTTCATTCTGGTCTCTGGATTTCAAACTTTGAGGCTTATGGCAATTCACACATTTATTGTTTACAAAGGGGGCAGAGCACAAAACGTACGGTGTACTACACCAACTAACCATGCAGACACATTCACATATGTAGATTGAAGAATCTGGATCAACTAAGGATTTTTCCCACGGTGATTGTAAATAAACGAATCATGATTCGCTACGTTACCGTAGGTAGCCCCTGCCCGAATGTATGCCAAGCTGTCCGTGTGCATGGTAGGCTGCCCGAGGTGATGTGGCAGGCCTTGATTGGTCCACTCACGGTGACCATAGGGGAAATCCACAGAGGATCCTGACTCGTAGACTGAAATCTGAATTCAGATTCATGAAAGTTTGAAGGAAGTTCATAATGATGGAGTGAAACTAACGTTGGAATAAAGGCTATTTTTAAGTTTCATTATGATAAAATGCTCATGCATGCACTCCATGCTTGAGTCCAGAAGGAACTCGTTTTCTTCATGTTGCCTCTATTGAAAGCATGGGATCATAATAAAATAGTGGAAAAAAACATTAAAACTTGCTAGTTTCCAGAGCTTCTTAACCCCACATCTACAAAGAATGATCACCCACCACATTAAGTGGATCCACCATGGTCATCACTACAGCCAATCATTGATGGGCCAGAAAACTAACAGTTCAAACTCACTAGGAGTGGTATGTGCCCACACCAAATGATGCACATGTTAGTTACTTTTAATAATTGATTAGCTTGATGGCTCTTTAGCTTGGAAGTTTGAAAATTAAGGTGGCGTGGTGCACAAATGTTTTGTTGGAAGATTTTACAGAATCCTCACCAACTAATAATAACTCGGCTCCTACCTTACAAACAGGATCCAATGATATTATTTTGTGTTCTTTCAGAAGACATTTGAGGAAAGAAACGCAAAACAAATGGATCATACTTTACACATGACCATAAGTCATATCGAATATAGTATGCAAATAATATATGCATGCATGAGAGTACTTTTAAAATACAGATATATCCATTAATATATGTGAAGTTTCAGACAAATTTAGTGGTGTGTTTTGTGTGTGTGTAACTTTAGATGAACATTAAAAACATGTGTACAGTATGACTTTATGAAAAAATCAACTTAATTATGATATGAACTATTTATAAAATTCAAGACATACACCCTCACATACAACATCTTAATTGACGATACTTTGGATATTTTATATATGAGTAAGGCTCTCCTAAAAGCTCAAGTTTAGGATAAAATCTTATAATGCTTATGGGGCCCATATTTGGTCCATCCAAATGGACCAAACACATGACCCCTTTAAATTGCACATATCCACCAACTTTTGGTTAGATCCGAATTTAGTAGACCGTTGGATCGACTATATATCGATCTGAATGGACTATCGACCATTAAACCTTTGGGCCTATATGGAGATGATAGAAATCACGGTAGGAGCTGATTTTTTACGAAGAGGAAAATCTTAAGGAGTCCTTGAAATCCCCCCCCACCCCCATCCCCATGTGAGTCCCCAGGTGGGCCATATATATATATATATATATATATATATATATATGGTAGAAAATTTAATTAGAGCCTGTTCGCAGAGAAAAGTATGGAGAAGAAATTCCTTCTTTAGTGAAATGAACGTCCAAAGTCCGTGTAAAAGGTGACGCAAATAATTTCCTCACAAGGAGTGGAAAAACTTTTCTCAACTAAAATTGATTTTTTATGAAGATAGAAATCATCATTTTTCTATTTAATGATCAGTCTTTTATTAGTCTATTTAATAATTTTCTCCTAAGCCTCTATAATGTCTAAGTTTGTTTGATCCAAGTCACATATCCATATATCTAGGCGCTGAACACCTTAGCTTCACTTGAATTTGAATTGAAGTGATATGTAGTGTTGGATTGATCATGTGCAAAGTATTAATCAAATACTCTAAATATATCATTACAACAGGATATATCACTTCGTTCACGATGAAAATTGACATGTGATTGGGAGAGAATTTTTTTTTTTTTTTTTTTATAACCCAGAATTCTCAGTCCTTTGGGCCAAAATAATCCCTACGGGTCTAGGAGATAAAGCCAGGTAAAATTCCCTTGTGGACCCAATGTGGTAGTGCAGTTTCGAACCCACAACCTCTAAGTGCAAACCGTGATTCTAGACCAACTGAACTACCCCACAAGATTACATGTGATTGGAGAGATTGGGACCAAACAATTATGAGACCCACAAAGGCTATAAATCATATTATAACGGCCATCAACACCGTACCTACGGTGCACACAATGAAGTTATGCATGTCCATGCATGTGTGTATGTAGAGAGATATGGAGGTTTCGAGGAGCAAACAAGATTGTTCCTAAGCTTAGAATGGTATGGCATGTGGGGCCCACATGGAAGCACGATACTCATGGAGGCGGCAGGGCTGAAATGTTTCCATGTTGCCTACTTGTATACAACAAGAATGGGAATCGTGAGATTAAGCTAAGTATTGTTCTACATTCTTCAAAGTTGTCCAAAACCTAGCCACCAAATTTTAGTCAATTCCATTTTAAGAGGAGTGATAAGTGTGAAGGACTTAGATCGATCATTAGAGTAGGCTAGGTGGGCCACACGGGCTAAATCATTCCAAACATACACCGTTTGCAGGCGTCAAGTTGTCCAATCCCAGCAAAGATTTCCATGAGCATTTCACGGGCTGATAGAACTCAGATAAGTTTCACCGATTGCTGATTTATGTTAAAAACGATGGAACTAATGGTCAAAATAAACAACCATTTATGTTCAGAATGAGGACAACTCCTTATCTAATTATCAAAATAAACAAACATTTATGCCACAACCCAAGCTTCTCTTTCCACATCTCTTCTCTACACACCCAACTTAAGTTAAAAAACTCTTAAAATTTTCCTCAACACGCCCCATTGTAACCAAAATACACAAACCCTCCACCCTAATTTTCTCAGCTCACTCCCCTTCTTCCCCCTCTCCATGCAGCCTCTCCCCCCCTTCCTCTCTCGTCGCCATTCCACCCTGCCCTCTGCCCTCTCCCCCTCCAGTGGCATTGCCGGAGGGGACAGCGGTGGTTGGGCAGGAGGGTCGGGGTGGGTGAGTGTAAAAAGTTGGGGAGAGAGAGATTTTGATAGATGTTATTTTAGGTAATTTTATATAGGAATATATTGGTCATAAAAAGAAAGAGACGCAAAAACAGAAGCTTGGATTATGGCATTAGGGGCTCTCCTAATTTTTCCCAGACTTACTATATTCTAGGGGATATGACAACACTGTCCACGTCAGGAACAAAATTCAAATCCCAAATCACTAACAAAAAAAAAATAAAAATAAAAATAAAACAACGTTACAATAACATATTACCTAACAATAATTCTAAAATAATAATGTACTACTCTAAAATAGTTCCACGTATAAATATTAATATATCAGACTCGGAAGATTAAAAGAAATACAATAAAAAATGGAGGAAAAAAATCTCATGGGTAGAGGTAGGGGAAGAAAAGATTAAAGTCATACAAAAGAAACGAGAATATGGAGGACGGACGTTTTTAGGTTAGAAAAGGAATAAACTTATACAATATTGCACGATTTTTTATTTTATGTGATATTGCAACTCAAGGGAAAGAAATAAATTTATGCAGTATCACAAGATTTATTAAAAATCTATGTGATTTTACATGGTCAAGAACATTCTAGTCCTTAAATGTTGTAATTATAGCTATTTGAAAATATTCAGAATTTGATAAGTTAGTAAGAAAATCCATCTCTATAGGTAAGTATTCGGTCAAAACATCTTATTTATGTCGTCGCTGCTGCTGCTATATGGCCGGGAAGGCATAGAGGGTGGTGGACAGCCCTTACCTATTTAGAAATTTGTGTATTGTTGATTTTACGTGCCATTTGTAAAAGGAAAATTTTCAAATATGGCCTTAAGTTTATGCCGTATTTCAAAAAAGGATACAAGTTTTGAAACTTTTCAAATTAATCCCCAAGCTTTTCAGTAAATTTTCAATTAAGGACATCCAACCATTAAAATATATTTTCTGGTGACTTTTTCCCTCAATATTTTGAAAATACCCAAATTACCCTTCATTTAAAGCCATGGCATGATTTTGACAGCCACTATATGCAACCAATCGCTGTGGGAATACTGGGTGCCCTATTGAACATCATAAGAACACTGGCAAGGGAAATGAGGAGAATATAAAGAAAGTGAATGAAAGTTTTATTACAATGAAGGGTAATTTGGGTATTTTAAAAATTAGAAAAAAAGTTGCCGAAAAATAACTTTAAATAGATGGATATCCTTAATTGAATTCTTCCTGAGAAACTTAGGGACTAGTTTGAAAAATTTTAAAACTCATGTCCTTTTTTGAAATAAGGCCGAAACGTAAGGACTTTTTTGAAATTCTCCCTTTGTAAAATCTTCTCAACTTGTTTTCTCAAAAAGTTGTGTATGCATCCCAATGAGCTCTTTATAGGTATGTTTGCGCAGAGCATCTTAAAGAGGAAAACAAAGATGGATTTTAGGGGAGAATGATTGTCCACTGTTCCATGTTAACATCTTCCCAAGTTCTTATTCTTCCAAATGTAAGTATCATCAACAATTTTTGCAGAAAGCAGATTCAGACCCAAGAGATAACAACCATTTTTAGCAGTCTTACACAATGTAGAAAGAAATTCCACCATGCAACGTCACTCCAAACAATAGAAACTAAAACCATAGAATGTGAAGTATTCAGTTTTCATTTTCTGCAGAAGATGAACTCATTATGAAAAGTAAATGCCGTGGAAAATACAACCATATCCTCAGGGCAGCAGAAAATGCTCCACAAAAACAGTAACTATAGTTTCACACACACCAAAGTCAAAAGGCTAGATGAGTAACTAAAGAACAATCTAGTAAAATGGACTCTTGGGCATGGGAGATTTTTTGGAAAAGGATAGGATTGAAGGCCGGGCCAGGCAAGTTCAAAACCAGGCCAAATTAGGCCCCCTTTTGACAATCCCAACCCAAACAACAGTTTACAAGTCCAGGTCTAGAGGTTCTCCAGCTATGTCTAAACGAGATGACACATGGGCCATGGCATTTTTGTGGGGGCCACAGGCCCCACAACGGAAGGTTTGTAGATTAACTCTTAAAAACAGATGAACCTGCAATTCTGATTCACCAAACCCGGGCATATTTAGAAACTTCGGTGGTCATATGATGTGAACCCGCAAAGCTACAACAGAAAATAGAAATCCCATCATTCATCAAAGCTACAACAGAAATTAGAAATCCCATAATTTTTTCTTCACTGTGAATAAAAATTCTTAAGCTTGAAGCTATAGAAAGACACGCATCCTAGGTTCCTAGTACTTGACCCTAATCTACCATTAAAAGCTTTCATAGCCCAAATAAGCACAAGAAGTTCCAAAGCTTCCGGTGATTGCCATAGTGATACATTGCTGCTATTAAAGAACCACAGCCTAACTCTACAGCTCTAATTTATTCAGTCTGTTTTGATGTTTACGCTTTCAAGAATTAAACATTTTGTCATGGCAAGACAAGCCCAAGAATCTAAAGTTGATATGGAAACTACACAATGCAATATGATGAAAAATGACTGGCATGAGGGTTTTTGGCCAAAATTAGTGTACAGGGCATTCCAAGTATAAAACTAAATAGGATACAAATGAATCGGACAAAAGATAAAAAGATGGGTATCACAACGCTGCACTAGAAATCACAAAAATAAAATAAAATAAAAAAAGATTTTCAAAATAGCTGAATACATGATTTGGTTTGTCAAATATGGCACATAAATGCTACACGGACCAATTGCTTCATTCCCGACTCCAAAGGATGCCTTTCATTGTTTATGCATTGCTGATGATACTAAAAGGACCTGACCATTCTTTCACTTATAACGCTGGAAGAATGCAAATCCTGCAGCGTATCACTTTCATCTCCAAACCTAACAATGGATTTTGGGTTAAGGAAAAGATTTGGCAACACTTAAATAAATAATTATTGGAAGATGCATATTGTGTCAAAACAACAAATCAGTACTGCCTACAAATAACTTTAAATGAAAAGTGAATTCCTAGGCGAAATAGCTAAGCTTAACACTTTTTATAATCGATAGCTAAACTCCACACGTCAAAGTTCACAAATACTACTGGGTAAAGGATTATGTACAAGTGTCGTATCCTAAATGTTGTATAGTTGATGACTTGATGCTAAAGTTTAGCATAAGCTCTGTATAGCATTTTGCTTATCTAAGGATAACTTTCAAATTATATTTGGCATGATAATGGCATTGAATTAATTGAGAGACTGGCATACCACCAATGCTGCCCATGTTAGAAAAATAGTACCTTTTTAATAGCATTAAAGGTAGCATGCTAAATACAGTGCATTGAGATTTTTTTTTTCCCTTTAATTTGTGTACACTACACTAAACTAATGAAATATTAGTTTAGGACCCAGCAAAGAAAACACACATCTCCTATTTCTTCACACATCATGGCATACATGTATGGTTTTTATCATCATCCATCTTCCTTCCCTCCCTCCTCCATCCTCTCAACAGTACCAGTGGGACCTACCGATAGTCATAAGATCGGGACACCAGATGACATTTGGTTCCAGCAAGTATCTACTCACCCTCAAAGCCTAATTGTAACAAACTTCACCTTTTTATTATCGGCCAAATCTTTGTATGTAAAATACTTTTCCACAATGCTTAGCGAGCTATAAAACTGTTACTCATCTCATTGTACCATTATATGGAATCTGTAATTTGATGTATAGATCCGAATCATTGTCTTCCCAGACTGAGCCTTTCATATTTTGGTGTTGTCTTGCCGGATACTGATCATGGAATGGATTAACAAATTCCTTACTCTCCGATCCATCATTAAAACCATCACGATGGCTTGTATGCGCCTATGCTCTAAGCTTTGATACAATTGTTCAACTTGCATTCTTAAATTCTGAGTTTCAATATCACTAGGATCCGATTCATTGCCCACATCTCTCTCAACCAATTGCCTACAACCATACCCACATAAAGGAGGCATGATTTGGGAAATGAAATCGACACAATAAATTGAAGGATCGATTTGCTCTAATACCAATTAATGTATGCTTAATAATGAGCACTACTAGGCCCTCACATGAACTGAATTTATTTTTTTTGGTAAATCCTCAACTATGAAAGAGTCGCCACCCCCTTGCTCTCCTTTTCCTAGTCTAAAAGGATACTAATATAAGTAAAATGCAACATCCTTTGCTATGCTATATATACTCCATCTAGCTACAATAACACTGTTTGTTCTTTTTTTTTTTTTTTTTTTGTTTTGTGGAAACCTATGGTTACGTGGTTGACAAGGACCATTTTGTAGATATGCTCTTCGGATCGAGTCATGGTCATTAAGATGATAATTTGAAATTCGAGTAGGTAACCTAGGAATTGCAGGAAGATTTGCCAAGTTATTCTCTACATAACTTCTCTTTAAGCTAGGTTGAACTTGATCGTGAGCATCATTTTCTGGGGTCGAAAGTGGAATATCAAGCTTTGACTTTCTTTTGAGGAATTTATCTATAATTGGTTCAATAAGGAACCTATAAAGAATGGATGATATAAGCCTATTAGGATTGCAATAAACTCATTACTCATACATCCAATTTGAGTACGCATTCTCTATATACACTTGGTGCAAACAAATTAAAAAAACAACAATCTATTATGAAGACGCCCACACTAAATTGAATTTCATGTGGGTCGAAACATGATGTCCGAACTCAGGTTGCACTTGTATTATTTCATATTTTTAACTACATATTAACAAATGCAATTTGACCGAGAATAAGAAAATGAAATATACATTGTCATTGTTTAGTAGGGGGTTTGGCAATCTAATTTCAATTGTACTCTGTATATATTATTTGTATTTAAAAAAATAAGAGATGTCATTTTTAGGGCATGGGCCTTCTCTCTCTTCCTCTTGGATGTCGTTCCTACTCATTTTCTAAATCACAATGTTATTTTTTAAACACCAATAAAATCTAGTTTTTCAACATGTTACAATGGCTTCTAATTGTTTAAGTTTAAAACATGCTCAAAATCGCTAATATCAAAGGTTTAACAAAAACAAAAAAACAAAAAAAAAAACATGACAATATTATTGCAATGACTTCTAACAGTTATACAATGTTATTGACTTTTTAAAATAATATATTGAGCTTTCGTTGTGATGCCCGAAATTGTATTTTTAAACCACGATAATACACATGATGTCAAAATTGCCTCCAAACCAACAGCTATTAGCATCCACTCAATTATTCTTAACCAAATCTCATCCACAACGACAAACTCCACCACCAATCTACATCTTGATTGGTTGTTTTAGACATCTCACCTAAACTTCAGTATTAGTAATGGAGATGTAAAAGCTCTAGAACATCCACAATGACAAACTCCACCAATCCGCCCTGATTTGATAAAGTGGGCCTCATTATTGCCTAATCTAATCCATTCATTTTACATAGTAACATAGGCCTTGATTTCAATCCAATCCAAACTGATTTAAATAACATGACATCAAGAAAAAAAGATCACAACATGAAATAAAATAAATAGATAACATCAAGGACTACCTATATTTGATATATATATATATATATATATATATAAGAGACATCAAGGCAAAAATATATATTGACTCATCCAATAAGCAATCATTGAACGTTTGAACTCAAGTAAAAAAAAAAAAGGCAAATGGGTTGAAGTACCTATGGCTGTATTTAAGAAATGATTATACACTTCAAAAATCAAAAGAGTTGAATCTTTGAAGAAGACGAATAAAAGTGACTCGTTGAAGAAGAAGACGATAATGATTGTGCTAAAGAGAAGTTGAAAGAAAGAAGAGAGAGAGAGAGAGAGAGAGAGAGAGAGAGAGAGAGAGAGAGTTTCCATGTAGGGGCCTCTTGGATGGTTATGTTTGTAGAAGTCAAAAGACAACTTTGGCCCTAGGTACTTTTGTAAATCTATTAGTTGTAGCAAAAGGCGAGGGGCAAAAATACATAAATGATGAAAATACCCTTGGCAAAAGGTTAAAAGACCTATCTAAAATCAAGTAAAAAGGTGGTTGGTGGTTTGGTTGGGGGGGGGGGGGGGGGGGACGTCGGGGGGTGGGCGGGTGGGGTGGTGGCACTCTCCCTACATCCCTACAACTAGATCTATTTCTCTGTTTTTTTTTTTTTTAATTAGATTTTCATAGTGGTGTTGAATTTATGGTTGAAAAATCAGAAATATTACCAATAATGGAAAAAAAAACTACTTTTAAAAGGAATTTCAATTGCGCATGCTTTTAGGAGAAAAGACCTATGAGGTTATATTGATGGTACAACCGCAAAATCCATTGACCCTACTAAATTGGCTCGATGGGAAACTAATGATGCGAAAATAATCAATTGAATATTAGGTTTAGGGGATCCCCAGATAATACTCAATCTTCAACCCTACAAGACTGCAAAAAGGCGTGAAGGAATACTTAAGGAGCAAGGACTAAAAAATCGGCCAAGTCCGATTCAACTTGGACTTGTCCATGACTGAGTCGGGTCTATAGGGAATCGGAGTTGAATTGATGTGGCTCGGTCGAGTCCCATCAGACTTGGCGAGTTCGCCGAGTCTACACTTACATGCATCTTAAAAAAGAGAAGAAGAAAAGAGGTTGTTCGATGTTCTATAAAAATAGCACGAAAAAACAATAAGAGAGGCGGGCAACTAGACCAATGGAGAGAGGGGCAAGAGAGCACAGTTGAAACTGAAATAAAAGAAAATGCACCCGGTTTTCAAAATCACCACATTAAATTTTACGAGGCAAAGGAGGCGCTAGATGATCTTGAAAGAAATATTGATTTTCAAAAACACCACATTACGAGAAATGCAGATGCATCGAATTGTCGGATCTTAACGAATAAAGCCCTTTTGATTTGCAATATACCTTAGGGAAGCACATTTTACAGATTAGGCTAAAAGATTACTCCTTTCAGGAAGTTGAATATGGACAAATGACACCCAAAAAGTATGGCGATGCATATAGGGTGGATGGGTTGCAAGAACATGGAAGTAAAGTGACTGATTTCGAAGCTTGGGAGATGGGAGACAAATAATGAGATGTACAACAGTTGAAAGGGCTTCAACTCAAAAGTTTGAAAGAACAAAAGGCTCCAGAAGCATATCCATACAACACCAAGAAGGTGACAATTTTTCCTTTCATTTACCCCATTTTGCTAAATGTAAAGACAAGTTTGTCGAGAATGATGCTTTTAGAATGTAAAAATTCTAGAAAGGTTGTGAAACATATTCCTCCCTTGAGTTTGAGAACAAAATTCTGATGTTCTTAGAAAATTGATTTTCATTTAGCACAAGGAATTTATTGAAGGCATTGAAAACCTGAAATTTTGCCTACAAGAAATACACCCAAGAAATCTGCTGTAATCATCTATGAATGTGACAAATATCTTCCCAATAAATACTACTGGTGATATTCCTCATCCTTTACCATTAAAGCATGTTGTGTTTTATTTTCCGTGTCTAGCTACTAATCTTCTTTCGGTTGGCCAATTAGTAGATAACAATTGAACAATCTCATTTTCTTCCTCCGACTGTCTTGTGCAGGATTAGAAATTGGAGGAGGTGATAGAGGAGGGCCTATATGCAGGAGGCTTTTTTCCTCTCCATATTACATTTCCACCTAGGAATAAAACTTTGTTTTTCCCTTTCTTTTTTGTTTGGTGCAATGAGTATAGTAGCTAGTCAGAGAATATCATAGCAAAAGATGCCGCATATTGCTTACATTGCAATCTATTTAGACCAAATACTAGAGACGAGGAGGTGGTGGTACAAGCTCTAGAGTTTAAGTCAGACCGAGAGCCAGTCCAAAACTGAACTCTTCAATTGTAACGAGACTCAAGTCTAAACACAAGTTGGTCCAGCCAAAATCGAGTCCATTGGCACCCTTTAGGTACATTTGATGTTTACACCTATCCAACAAGCCCAACATTGTGAAATCCTAGTAAATATTAAAAAAGTTGTGTGTTATGATTTCAAAATTTTGATTCTTTATTGAGTTATAAAAGAGTTACAGTGTGAGCAAAATCAGGAGGGTACATCCAATCTCTCTATATCAATGCATTCTCTTCACTTCTATTGCAATGAAATTTATATATTACGCAAATCAGGGATTATTCAAATATCATTGATAGACTACATCCTAACCTTCATTTAAGGGAATCAAAGTTAGATAATTCTTTCAAATCACTTTTATCATGATTCCAGTTTTCAGTTGACAGTGGTGAACCCAGTGTCAAACTGGGATAACTTCTAATTGAAAAAAGACTAGTTTGGGATGACTTCCAATTGACAAGACAATTTTGGGTGTGTTCCTGTGAATCAAAATGGGGGGTTTAAATGCAAAAACAAGACCCTCCTTTTGGAGCTCTGTCCATTCAAAAAGGCGATCATGCAACTCCACAAATCTCTAACAAAAATCCAGCGACTTTGACATCGCCCCACAACTCATCAATGAAATTCTTAAAACGATAGCATCATACACAGAAAAAAAGAAGAAGAATGACAAAACATCCCAAACAACAATAAGGACAAAAGATGAAAAGCGTACTCTGAATACCATTTCTGAGTTGATCTTTCTCTGTTCTTCTTCCCTTCCAATCGAAAAGCAGCAGCTAAAGAAAACGAATCTCCATCGACAGAATCAGTAGAAGAAGAATCTCTCTGTCTTGAAATCGAATCTCTGAAAGACATGAGAAAGAGATGGAAGGAAATCTCAAAAACCCTAGCTTTCTTTCTTCTTTGCTTGTTTTTTTTTTTTTTCCTCCCTTCATAAACCGCAGCGGCGCGAGGTTCATGAGGTTTTGGGAAGCGTCCGTAGTTGAAGGCTTTCTTCACGTGTTGTTTGTGTTCTAATTATTATTATTATTTTTTTTTTATGGAGTTGATCTGACGGTGGAGGAGGATGATCAAAAGAATGATTAGTTTAATGTGAGATGGTGACTTTTTGACGGTTTGGATTTGGAATGTGGTACCTGCTATTGGATCTGAAGTGGTGGAACCCAGAGAATCTCTAAGATGATAACTCAGAGAGTGGAATGAGCAGCGCGCGAATTGAAAGAAAAAGAGTGAGAATAGGAGGGAAGAGTGGGGTTTTTTCGAATTGAAAAAGGACCCTACGGCCGGCCCTTTCACATTTTTATACCTTCTTTTTTTTTCTTATTCCTTTTTAGTGTGGATAAATAAATAAAGAGAGATATAAGTTGGAATCTTCAGTTTGAGATGGTTTGGCATAGGCCGGCAATAATGTCTCTAAGATAAAATGTTAAGCTATAAAAGTTGATTGCCTATCAAGGAAGTTGATGGAGATGGTAAAAATAAAAGTGAATTGTAACTTATTTGAGGATTTGATCCAAAATAGATCGAAAATGGTGAGACAAAATTCATGTAGCCGACCCTAACATAGTTGGAATTAGGCTTTGATAATAATGATTATATAAGTTGGAATCCAACCTATGTTTTCTTTGGGTCTTGACTAGTCACCCCACTTTTATTTTAGGGTGGTGCTATGCTACGGATGATTTCCATAGACTTTGGTGCTGATAGCCTTGTGAGGCCCATATGGGGCTCCATTAATCTTATGTGGAGTTGGGGGATTGAAAATGTATCTAGGTACGTACAAAATTGCAAGTCCATCGAATAATGCTAACTCCTTGATCCGTGGCTTACAAGTTTAGTGGTTTTATATAAAGGAAAAAAACTTGGCAGTCAATCCAATGTACAATCCATTTGAATCAGTGAGGATACAATGAATCTAGTGTAATTAGAGGGTTGCAATCTTGATGGTTCAGTCGTATCAATGCCCAAGTGGGCCCCTCTTGGATGTCCCCACGTGGGCTGTCCTCATGAGAGTTTTCTCCCTTAATCTAAGTTCATATATGATTCAAAATTGTGGTAACGGCCAGGACAAAAAATCGATATGATATCGGTATTGGTGGTGATTAACGGTCCGTCGTGGTCGTTGCGGTGTGAAAATTTTTTTTTAATCCCAAAAATACGCAAAAATATCCAAAAAAATACAGAATATTAGAAAATGCTGGAAAATAATATTTTTTTCCATTATTAACAATAATAAATTAAAATATCGATCACCTTAAGTTATGAGTCCTGTCTGTGTCGCAGTTCATTGTCTTCTCAAATATTTAATATAATGCAACCATTATTTTGGCTCATGATCAATTTATTAGTGTAAAATATAAGAAAATAAAGATCACATATCAATTATCTATGCACTTTTAATAAGCCATTAGTATTTACTATTTAGCATCATAAATACTCCAACAATTATTTTTTTTAAGTAGAATATTAAAAAAAACATTTTTCTATACCAAAAATCATGTATATAAGTAGATCTAGCATGCAAGGTGTAGATCTAAGTGAAGAACTCAACACAAACGCAAAATGACATGCCAATGATCTTTTCATTTATTTCTGTGCTTTATCTAAAAATGAAAAATAAAAAACACATGATAGTAAATATAAGGGAGTTAAGTTGATTTTCTCTTACCAAATAAAATGATTTCTTCAAGAATAGTGTTGGAATTTGGGAATATGCAAGAGAATGAGCTATGGAGACATGGCTACTCTAAGGAGATGCGGGGAGAGGAGAAGAAGATGGGGGAATAGGGAAAAAGTTACAAAAAATTAGGATTTTTGACAATTACTCCATCTCAGTCGATTTTTTGTAAATATCGGCTGAAATATCGGTCAAACCGATATTCTGACCATATTGACCGAGATTGGCCGATATTTTTGGGATATTTTGCCTTGCAATACCGAGTTTGGTGTCGTGGAAAAATATCGTTCTGGCATGGGCCGATACCGGTTCATATCGGCCAATATGAACCGGTATCGGCCAAGATTTTGATCCATAGCCTTTAGTAGTCACCCCACTTTTATTTAGGATGGTGCTATGCTAGGGATGGTTTCCATGGACTTTGGTGCGGATGGCCATGTGAGGCCCATATGGGGCTCCTGTGAGGCCCATATGGGGCTCCATTAATCTTGGGTTGAGTTGGGGGATTGAAAATGTATCTAGGTACGTACAAAATTTCAAGTCCATCGAATAATCCTAACTCCTTGATCCGTGGCTTACAAATTCAGTAGTTTTATATAAAGGAAAAAAACTTGGCAATCAATCCAAGGTCCAATCCATTTGAATAAGTGAGAATACATTGAATCTGGTGTAATTAGAAGGTTGCGGTCTTGATGGTTCAATCGTATCAATGCCCAGGTGGGCCCCACTTGGATGTCCCCACGCAGACTGTCCATAAGAGAGTTTTCTCCCTTATTCTAAGTCCATATGATGGTATTTTTAACACTTTCTTTTTTGACAAATAGAAGTCAATTATGGTCACACCTCTCTCCTCTAGATTGACCGTTGCTATAATTTAACATTAATTTGACAATTAACCACTGTTCAATTTAATAATGACAAATAAAATGTGTTCGGAAAACTGTTAGGACAAGTTTGGTAATAGGTGATGTATCTATAGATTGGAAGATGCGTCATTGCCTCGGATTTGATAATTTCTATGGCTAAGGATTTCACATTGGTAGCGGTATATATAGCTGAGAAAAATTGATATTGGTGTGTAAATATGTAAAAACGAGAATTTTCAAATCCTAAAGAGGAGTTAGATCTAAAAACACGAGACCGAAAAGCCTCTCAGATTTACAAATGCCAAAGGACTTTCCAAATGCTCAGGAAAAACCAATGAGAAATCTCCCAAACAATTAGTTGCCAAACGTTTCAAGCTTCATAATCGAGTACAAAATTATCTATTTACAGTGATATTTGGCCGACGCCTATGTCTAGTTGACATTCAACCTACGAAATGAAAATTATACGTCAAAAATTCTGATAAAGAAACAGGACCTAAACAAACACACAATTTAAGGGAGGAACGCCCCCATTTTTACCCCGACGAATCTGCACCTGCTCTCTGCCATGCATGTGAACCCAGGTTGTCCTTCTAATGGTCCTTGTTGTCTGTCTCCTTCACATCTGAAATAGAAACCACTCACAACCATTACATATTATACACATGATCAACATTTTGATGGACCCAACAATGCTGTTGTTGTTCGATTTGGCCCAATATATTCACACGGAGTCAGTGGCTTTGAGTATTTGCATTTTAGGAGTAGGACCCAAGATGATTTATAGGAACCAGAGTCTTCTTGGGGTAACAAAATTTTCTTTTATTAATTTTCTTCTTTAAGATTTTCCATTTGTTATAGGTAAATTCCCCATGTATTCATATAGGGGCCCACCTAGAGGGTATCAAAATTTTCTTTTATTAATTTTCTTCTTTAAGATTTTCCATTTGTTTTAGGTAAATTCCTCATGTATTCATATAGGGGCCCACCTATAATCAATCATAACCTTCACACACATATTTATCTCCTATGAAATAATACCAGCTTCAATTCCACACTGACCCAACCATTATTAATCAGTGGGTTAAGCCTTCTTTAAATTTTTTCCTTTAGAAAGATCCATGTCTCTATCGTTATATATATGTTCTTGAACTTCTTGTTTATTTTCTTAGAGTACTATGTCAACATACCAATGGCTAAGTGTCACTGGTTTGAATCCTTTTAGAACTCGTACAAGAGCCTCCTGCGTCACAAAGGAAGGAGCGGACTATTGCAACCTTGAGGTTGTGATTTGAAGTCACATTACCAATTAATATATGGATCTTGGGTTCTTTCCCCTCCTTTGCTGGATTCACTTCCACTTTTGTTGGTCTCTCGTGGGTCCAGCCCCCTTGGCTGGTACAAAAAAAAAGGAAGAAAATCAAAATATTAAGTTTCGGTTCTTCTTCAAGAATTTAGACTTGGAACCATATAACAGCTCCTTTACTACTTCAATGCGACATTATCTATTGAAAAAAAAAAAAAAGGAAATATTTTGTGATAATTGCAGGGTGAGAGAGTTCTAGATATTTGATTACCTTCACATCAAACATGTCAACAATCACATTCCAACTTCAAAATTTTAGATTCTCTTACATTTGAAGTGACTTATATTTAATGATTATTTGAAATGTGAAGTATACTTAACTAAAAGTTGTATACAGATAGAACTCGAAATAAAAAAAAAGCAAATGAGAGGTTACCAAAATTAAGAGAAATGTTGTCCTAACTCAAAAGGTTACTAGAATGATCTGATCAAGGATTGTCTAAACTCTTCCTCCCTTGATTCTCTGTTGTAGTATGCATATAATGACAGATGTGTTACCCCCAGAATAGCCCCAATCCCATTTGGAATCTGAAAATCAGTATAGAACCAAACCAAAATCACCTGCTGAACTAATACAATTAACAAGAATAGCAAATAGCAAATCAAAAGTAGACCAAAGTGTGTTTATGAGATGTTTACATAGATGAATGCATCATGCTTAAGCATTCCATAGGAGAAGAAGGAGGCACTCATCATGAAGGTTGAGAGAGAGGGATAAAATGACAAGAACTCAACACTCTTCATTCGGATAACTAAATCCTGGCAAAAAAGGAAAAAAAAAAGAAAAGAAAAAAGAAGCAGCAAAATAGCAATTAATAGTTTGTTAGAGTCTGATAAAATGCTTGCTAGCTCCCTTCAAAGGAATATTTGTGCATTGAGGCTCCTATATCTATAAACATCAAGAGCGCATTTGGAAGTACCCCAAGTCACGTGTTGTTTGATTAGTTACACATAATAGATGTTCAGTTATTTTGCACAAGTAAATCATATCTGTAACTCTTAACGCGCCATCTACTCTACCAAAATATTGATTAACAGTCATATTCGCTTGAAGGATTATGAGAAATATATGAAATTTATGTCCAGAGACAATGGAGAGACAATGAAAAGTTCGATTTGAAAAGAAAAGATAGTGAGATTTAAACTCAACATACAATGATAGATAATGAAGTAGCAAACAAGGAGACAAAGGAAGCCAAACTCAAGTATCCAACAAAAGTCCGCCGCAATAAAGGATCAAGTTTCATGCTAACAAGTGATATAATTGCAAACACCCCAAAAACTGATACCAATAATCCTGTTGTCTTCACCTGCCAGCAAGATGAAAGGGGGATTACGAACAGGGAAATACTGACATCTCATAGACCCAAAGGCCAAACCTGCTAAAAGTGCAAACTCAGAAGAAAGATTTTACCTTTCTGGCTTTCTCAGCATAGATGATGAATGTTGTGATGTAGATTAATTGAAAAATGGCACCAACAGAATTGACTGTTGCAATCATTATAACATTAGGTGATACAAAAGGAAGTCCATACCATAGGCAGATCAAGCAGTTCAAGAGGCTGCAAATGTATTGCAACCCAGATAAATGTCCAGTTGACTTGTCCATGATAATTATCCTGAGCTTAGGTCTTAAGATGATGGAAATCTTTAATTATAAAAATGGAAGTAGGATTTTAACTCTTAAAGAACAAAATGAGAAGGTGGAAATCAAACTTACATTGGTGACACAAACAACAAGAAAGCAAAGAGATTCCCTACATACAAATGTTAGCCATAAAAGGGTAAAGAAGTCATTGAGAGGAGATAACACATGCAGATATTCTCAGAATGAACAGAGTTAAACAAACTCTCAGAGAAAATGAAAGTACCCCTTTAATTGTTGTCATTTTAAAGGTCCGTTAGTAGAATATGAGATGGTTACTAGTTAGATGGCTCTTTTTTCATTTTTCTTTTTTTCTTTTGATAACCTAGATGGCTCTTTTTTCAAGGCATAGTACCATATGGATCTCATGTGGGGCCATCTAGGGCCATGCAAATCATGTGGAAGATAGAAGGCAGAAAGATCTCAATCACATCTAAGGGTGGTGGAAAATATCAACCGCATTAGATTATCCTAACACATTGATATATGGCGTTCAAGTTTAATGGTTTCAGAAGACTTCAATTTTTTCAAATTTCAATCCAACAGTAAATAATGGTTGGATGAAAATCAGATTTGGGCTTGTGGAAATTCATAGGATTATAGTGTCTGCGATGGGGGTAACATGATCATAGGTGGGGCAGGTGGCCAGCCAAAGTAAAGCTTCAGAACCATGGGCTAGATTTGGCCCATCAGACCCCAATGCATTCCAGGCCCCCTTGGAGGGATCAAGATTCAGCCCCATTGACAGCCTTAGTACAAGATGCTCATATTGAAAATGATATCACTAATATAGAATTCAACTAAAGTTCTCTTTAACAAATCTGAATGACTTTCCAAAGAAAAATTGGCTTCTTCCTTACTGGTTTTATTGGTTGATTTAAGTATCACAAAAACAATCTAGAGAACAAAATCCTAGGAGAAAACATGACAGAATTGAACGTTGAAGTACAGCAACCAGGCAAGGATTCTATCAGAAGAAGAAAAGAGAATATCAGAGTACCTGCAATTCCAGTTGCATTGCTAGCAACTTGATAGGTGGAGGAAATCATCAGATGTTTCCCTATAGCCTCTGTTTCTCAGATATCCCGGAAAAACAAGAACAAGTTAAAATGAAATACATTGCATGTAGTTCCTTCTTGGTCTCCTGCACTTTCCTCCTTCAAGTGACATGGAACGATTTCATCTAAATTCCCATCCAATTCACCAGTCTGCGTTTGCTTTCTGAGTAGAATATTATTTTAGGAGAACTCGTTTGTCACATTATTTCTCTTGGCTTAAGTAGTTAAGAATTCTGGCCTTCACATGGCACATGAACAGGGGAGGAAGAAAAAACTAAATGTTTCCCAGTCTGTTAATTCTTCCAATTTGCATTCGAGTTTGCAATTCGTAATTTGAGACTAACTAGATCAAAAAAACTAGATAGGGTCGTTTGATATGACTCAATTTTCAATTCTTCTGATTCTAAGTTCGAGTTGGATGAGCTCAATGAACTAATTCGTTCAAGTCCAGAGTGTAAATTCATCACTGGGTCACCAACTAAATTCTAAATGCCTCAAATAATAAATTGGGGGATTCGGCAACGGGTCCCTGAACATTTCACTTTATTGCCTTAGGTCCACAATATTTTCTTATAGTGTGATAGGTCCTTTTTCCAAATTTGAAAACCTAAAATGTCTAATTTACCTTTTCTTCGAATCATATCCATGATTAGTGGGATAAGCCATTGATAATGTCAACTATCATTAAATTAGACACGATTAATAAAATTCCACTAATGAGATTTTCAAATAAATTTTCAAAAAACACAAATGAGTTTTCAAAAATAGGGAACAAATTTCAAATAAATTTCTAAAAAAATGAAATAAATTTAAAAAATGCAAATAAAATTCAAAAGAATGCAAATAAATTTCAAAAAATGAAATGAATTTAAAAAACCCAAATAAATTTCAAAAAACAAAATAAATTTAAAAAAACAATAAATTTAAAAAAAAGCAATCAATTTCAAAAAACGCAGATAAATTGAAAAAGACACAAATAAATATCAAAAAATATAAATAAATTTCAAAAGATGAAAATCAATTTCAAAAGATCCAAATACATTTCAAAAGATCCAAATAAATTAAAAAAAAATATAAATAAATTTCAAAAGGCTCAAATAAATTTCAAAAGAAGTAAATAAAATTAAAAAACGCAAATAAATTAAAAAAAATGCAAATACATTTGCCAAAACTAAGACATCGTCGGATTTCCAAATTAGCAAATAATGTGGCAAAAAACTCAAGTCTTTTTGTCAAAAACTCAGTTAAATTTATTTCAAAAAATACAAATAAATTTCAAAAGACACAAATAAAATTCAAAAACACAAATAAATCTGTCTAAAACTCATATAGACTTGTTTATAACTTTGATAAATTTGTTCCAGAACTCAGATAAATAACCTAAAACTCGAATAGATTTGTCCAAAACTCAGATAAATTCATCCAGAACTCAGATAAATTTGTCCAGAACTCAGATAAATTCATCTAGAAATTAGATAAATTCATCCAGAACTCAGACAGATTTGTTCAGAACTCAAATAAATTCATCCAGAACTTAGATAAATTTGTGCCAGAAGTCATATAAATAGCCAAAAACTCAGATGGATTTTTTCCAAAACACAAATAAATTTGACAAAAAATAAAAACTCAGATAAATTTAACTTTGACTAGAATATGGATGGACTTCTGGAATGGGTCAGATCAAACCTGACCTAGAATCAACCCAGAACTGCTGCAGATCTTAGGCCCACTTTCTTCTTCTTCTTCGTTCGGGAATCAGAAACACGAAAGCCATCTTCCATTCGCCTTCTTCCTCGATTCCAGCGATTGCATGGCGCGGCGTCCGGTGGTGATTCCCCTTCTCCGGCAACAGGTAGGAACGACGGTGGCGCAGGAAATCCGGCAATGGCGCAGAAGATCGTCTTCTTCATCATTTTCGTGTTCTGCAAGTCTTCTTCTTCTTCTTCGTTGTAGGCGTCTTCTTCTTCTTTGCAGGGGTTTTCTTCTTCTTCTTTTTCTTCTTCTTTTTCTTCTTCTTTGCAGGGGTCTTCTTCTTCTTCTTTTTCTTATTTTTCATCTTCTTTGCAGGGGTTTTCTTCTTCATTGCAATCTTCTTCTTCTTCTTCTTCGTTGTAAGGGTTTTTTTCTTCAGAGATCAATCTCAACTGTTGAGATCCAATTCGTCAATGTCCATGTCCGGTTTGAAGTAATGAGTGGGAGAATGGAAGATTTGAAATTTAAAATTCAAAATTAAATACCTAAACAGTTGAAAGAGGGCAAATTAATCATGTAAAATGTATCCAGGGACCTTTGGCTGCAAACAGTCTAGCTGCTTGGACTAGAGCCCTTAAAAAGAATTTGCTTGGACTGGAGGCTGGATAGATTCAATTCTAGGGACCTTTCGCTAATTATCTCTAATAAATATTGTTAATTAACGCTAGGCCAAATTTCATTGTAATCAGAGTTGGATCTATCATTAAATTGATCATGTGTTAAATATTTGATTATAATAAAAACCAAAAATCCCGTGTTTCATTGGGATCATTGGAGTTAGATATGAACTAGTGTTAATGCATAGTGTTGCAGTGATTTTAAAAGGTTTGAGTTTTTAAGATGGGAGCCAATGATGGATAATATGACTCAGCTTGGTGAATCTAATGAGATCAGTGTGTGTGAATTGAATCTAAATCCTCCGAGCCCTTGTCATAGGAGTCATTTGTCCTTTTTTCCCCCACATTCAATTTAGGCACTTTTATACACCTAAGAACGGCTCCTTACCCGACTAGTAAGGGGCGTCAGTTCTTACCTGGCTGTCTGGGGTTCAAACCCTGGTATGTTACCTCTTTTTTCTTGTGCGTGCTCCTTTTCCACTTAAGTTAACTGCCTTCTCGTGTGTGCGCTCTCTCTTGGGTCCCAACCCCCTAGCTTGGCTGTGGTAACAAAAGAAAAAAAAAAAACATACTTTTATACACCCATGTTTCCTAACCAACTGAATTACGAATTGGGGGACAGGTCATTGTCTTTTATATGCTTGGGATATGAAAATAAAATGTACAAATGTCAAATTTACACATGTGAAGTATAGTATTCATATATGTTTGGAAGCACGATTTCTCATGAGGAATGACCAATGGGATGAATAATGTGATCAATCGTACTATGGGGCTAACTCCTGCTGAAGTTAGATTCAGGACATGTGAGGTGTTCATTTTGAACGAAATGTTCTAAGTGAGTAAACTAGGTATCTAAAGTTTGGACCATTTTCAATGCAAAATGAGATTTGTTTTCCACAAATAAATATGTTTTATCATTCCATGCTAACACTTTCTGTGGTTTTTAATTTCTAAAGTGAAATCATTTTTGCAATATTTGTGGAAAGTAACTCCACACCAAAGAAATTAATAAAAAAAAAACAAAAGACAGTTTTTGTAGTCTCATGAAAAGGGAAAAACATATTTCACCATGGAAAGTTCTTTGTTCCACCAAACAATAGAAATTTAAAACAGTTAAAAACATAAAAAACCCCTGAGAGAATGCTGATTGCACAAACCTCCTATCTTTTGTTGAAATGTTGAGAAATCAAACTTGATCATTGTTCAAACTATTTCAGATGGCTTTTGTGCAAATTCCAATGCTTGTTTTTTCTTGAAGATCAAAATGCTCATATTTGTTTAAAAAAGGACTAGTCATGTTTTCTAAAATAAAGAACTTTATTTTCAAAAAAAATCCATAAATTGATTTGGATGTGGCCCCAAAATGGAAAACATAGGAGAGCCCTATTTATTACTCATCACTACCATCCATTGCTTTATTCGAAATAGTTGTTACGTTATTTGATGAACGATAGAGGGCAATGATGAGCTATTCTCAGGACCCAAAGTTTGTAGAATTTTTTGATAGATTTGTTGGGATGCACCTTGTTTTGAATGTGTAAGGATTTTAGGTTGGCTAATTCATTGGGTATTGGACAAAACCGGGATTCTTTAAAATTGTATTTTGTTTAGAAAAGGATTGCCCATCTTTAAAGAAATTTGTTTAAAGGAGGAGTTCTCAAAATTTTGGAACTGATAGAGGTCGCTCGAGCGAACCTTCATTTGCTCGAGCGCACCATTCAAAATATTTCTTCGCTCGACCTAGAGTCCAGATCGCTTGAGCCATCAAGGTTCTGGAATGAAAGTTTTTAAGACAGAGAGTAAAGTTGCTCGAGCGAACCAATGATAGCTCGAGCGAACCTCTCACAGAGAGTAGATCGCTCGACCGCCTTTTTATATCGCTCGACCCATGGAATTTCTGCGCTGAACGTCTGTAAACAGAGAGCAGTTCGCTTGAGCGAACTCCCTGTTCGCTAGAGCGAACCTGGGCACAAAATTTGAAACCTGCCTGGAACTTTCTTCTATTCTGTCTCTAGATACAATTACCAATTGTAATCAACTTGCAACCCTTGAGGCACGAATTGAGATCTATATAAAGCCTTAATCTCTCTATCCAAAGACACCTCTCCCATTAAGAATTTCTCAGAGAAAACTTGAGAGATCATCCTCCTCCAAGGCTATCATCTGATGTGCCGAAGGTTTTCAAGCTTTGGATTCATGCTTCATTCAACTCTTCTGATATAGAGCCATCTTGAAGAGGTTTTCAAGATGGTTGCAAGCATGGTGAAGGTGAACGGCGTGTAGTCGTCAATATCACGCAGTCCTTAAGTTGAGTCAACAACTAGGAAAGAGTTGTAAGTATATCTTGTAACTTTTATTTAAATAGTGCTTGGTTGTCCGTTGGCCTAGACGATAAGGCCCGTGGTTTTTCCCGAGCAGGGTTTTCCACGTAAAAAAATTCTGCGTTCTTCTCTCTTTGTGATTGATTGTTTTTAAATCGAATTAGGGTTAATTATTAGTTTAATCACTTTGTGAATTGATATCCGATAAAGATCAATTATTGGACCTCTGCCTGTGTTATGGTAGAAATCTAAGTTTTTCAATTGGTATCTGAGCAGGTTGCACTAACCTTTTGTGTGCTCTTTTTACTGATCTCTAATGGATATTAATAGAGAAGGAACATCTACCAGCAAGCCTCCTCTTTTGGATGGATCCAATTATTCTTACTGGAAAGTTAGGATGATTGCATTTTTAAAGGCTATTGATGACCAAGTCTGGGAAATAGTGGTGGAAGGATTTACTTGAACCCACCCATAATTGTTGATGGGGAAACGAAACCAAAACCCAGAGCCCAATGGACTCCTGATGAGAAAACAGGTCGAATTTCAATAATAAGGCCATTTATGCTATTTATAATGGAATTACTGCAACTGAGTTTCCATAGGGTTTCTGCTTGCCCTACTGCAAAAGATGCTTGGGATCTTTTCAAACTGTTCAATAAGGAACAGAAATTGTCAAGCAAACAAAACTCCAGAACTTGACAACATGCTTTGAGACGATTCACATGAAAGAATATGAAACATTTCGATGATTTCAATACAAAACTGTCTAAAATTATCAGTTCATCTTTTAAATATTAGGAGAATCTTATTCCCAACACAAAATCGTTAAGCAATTTTGAGGGTCTCTCCCAGAACGATTTTCGTCCAAAAGTGGTTGCCCATCGAGGAGAAAAAGAATTCAATTCTTTTGTCAGTTGAAGAACTTGTTGGAAATTTGCAAATTTGAGCAAACCACTGTCAACAGAAAAAAGGGAAAGGATGATGGCCTGTTGTCCCTCAAATTCAGTTGAATGACCGGAAATTTTTAATCTGACAGTGATACAAGATGAATTAACAATTGAAGCATATCTTGGCGAGAAACTGAAAAAATAGAAAAAAGAAAAGTCTTTAACAAGAAGGATTCTTCAAAATCCCCAAGCCTCCTTCCAAAGGAAAAAATTTGTTCCCAAACTGATCAGAACGATCAAAAGGGAACAACTAAGCCCATTAAATTTTTGAATGTAAGGATAATTGGACACACTACTCTAAGTGTGCAAATCGTGAGAGAAAAGAATAAAACAAGGCCCTCAATGTTGCTTTGGATGAGGAATCTGATGAGGATGTGTCTGAACCTGATTCACCTTCGAGTGAGTCTGGAAAATTTTGTTGCTTTCCTGGCTCCTCTAACATCTCTTCTGTGCATGAATCTAAGTCTGAAGATGATTTAGATATTAACCAAATTTCTGACGAAGAACAAGAAGGAGATGAAGATTATCAAACTGGCTTCATGAATCTATGAGAATGACAAAAATCAGTGAGAAGAAAGCCTTGAAATGAAGGCCATGAAGAAAAAACTCTCTCTCTACAAACTTCATTGACTGATTTTCAGTCTAAGGTATAGACAATGGAGGACCAAACGACAAATTTTGTCTGACAAATTGATTCTTGCATGTCGAGGAAAAATGAACTTCTGCAAACAAAAAGTTCTTCAGACAGGCTGAAACTGAATGCTAAGTTTGCAAAACGAGTTGAAGACTCATGCAAGATTTCGAAAAGAACAATCTGGCTGAGAAAATGTAAGATGGCCCTGCTGACTATCCAAAATGCCTTGTATCGAAATGCATCATTAATCGGAATGTTGTCCCAATAAATTTGTCTTCCAATTGTCTTTTGTGGACATTACGACACATTCGACCCACCTGCACTAATATCTGCAGAAATTATTTATTGATTCAGGCATAGAGGCTAAACAAACTTACTCAAGAATTAGGACCAAACCTGTCTGGGTCCGTTAATCTGATATGCCGCTTCTGTAATGTTCGTCGTCCCCTGTACAGATTAAGCTGCTCCACTGAATTCATGATGTGTGGTTATTGGATAGTGGTTGTTCAGACAATGACAGGACAAATCAAAGCCTTGTTTACCTCTTCTTTGAAAATTTACGCAGTTGGTGAGTGTCCGTGTGGGTTGATTTAGGTAAGGCAAAAGTTATTTGGAAAGGGATTGTGTTCCATTCCAAGTTATGTTCTCTGGTACGATAATGCTTTTCTTGCGATCTTGTGGACTGTGAAGCCATATTTATGAGCATAGTCCAGTTCACTCCGTTGATGACAAATCATGAAGTCCATTTTTCAGCAAAGATTTGCATCAATTGTGGACAAAAAGGGAAAAATAATGCTATGGAATAAGAAATCCGGACAACTGTTAGTTGTCTCCTCAGAGAAAGAATTGTCTTGTAATTCTGCAATCATGAGTGACATTGAATTGTGGCATCAACGTTTGGGCCATGTGAATTACAAAGACCTGGAAAAATTGTCAACTCATGAACTGGTTCGTGGGCTACCCAAACTCAAAAGAGCCCGAATACTGTTGTGGTCCCTGTCAAATTGGTAAACAGATTAAAGCACTGCACAAAAAGGTCGATTCACTTACCACTAAAAGACCTTTAGAATTGTTGCACATGGATCTTATGGGACCAACCAAAGTTGAAAGTATTGGTGGTAAGAAATACATATTTTTACAGTTGATGATTTTTCCAGATTAACTGGGTGCTTTTTTACGTGATAAATCAGAAACTTTTGATGTGTTTAATGATTTGTGGTCCTTGCTTATTGCAGATAAAGGACAAGATTTTGGTGGCGTCTCAAGGATACGTTCCGATCATGGAACAGAATTTCAAAATTCTGATTTCTCATCTTTTGCTAAACATGGAATCAAACATGAGTTTTCTGCACCTAAAACCACAACAGAATGGGGTAGTTGAAAGAAAAAATCGAGTGGTACAAGAGATGGCACGTGATGTTACATAGCAAAAATATTCCACAACGATTTTGGGCTGAAGCTGTAAATACAGCTGTCTATGTTATTAACCGTGTCTATCTTCGTCCAGGAACAAAAACCACCCCATATGAAATATGGAGGAGTCAAGCCAAACATTAAATATTCCGAACTTTGGCAGCAAGTGTTACATTCTCCGGGATAGAGAACACTTGTCAAAATTTGACTCTAGAAGTGACGAAGGACTCTTTCTTGGTTCTTGACAAGCAAAGCTTATCGAGTGTTTCATCTTAAAAATTCTATTGTCATGGAGTCTATTAATGTGGTTGTAGATGATGCAGGAACTATTGATTATTTTTCTGATGATGAAGAAGGACTATTTTCTCCTTCTCTGAACAGGTTGAAAAGAACTGAAAGCAAACTAAACCGATTCAAAAAATCAAAGGAAACAATTTCAATGCTGAACCTGTAGTCCAAAGAATTCCTCTTCTGAGCTCAATGTACCTGATATTATTCGACAATTTGAAGAGAAGAGTGCCATCTCCTTTAGCTATTCATATCATGCGAACTCTCAAAAAGGCCAAGTTATCAAAGAATCATCCCTGACGATAAGGTTATCCAGTAGAGGATCTCTGCTCCCATTGAAAACTATGCGAAACAGGTACTGTGATGCAGGTAAGTCATGTTATTTATGTTTTCCACTTTAGAAACCCACAAAAATGTTAAAGATGCTCTTAGTGGCATGATGATCTTGGAATATGTTATGCATGATGAACTTGCCTGAATATTGAAAGAGAATCGAGGTCTGGAAGCTTGTTCCCTAGACTCACTCATACTAACTGTCATTGGAACTAAATGGATCTCTTAAAAAAAAAAACTGATGAGTCGGGTCAAGTGATTATGAACAAAGCTCTAGTCTAGTAAGTTCAGGGGCTATACACAAATTGAGATGGAAACTTGAATTTGATGAGACTTTTGCCCCTGTTGCTAGACTTGAATCCAAGTTGCGATTCGTTGGCTTGCTATTGCTTGTTTTCTGAATATTAAATTGTTTTCAAAATGGCACGTTAAAAGTGCTTTTCTGAATGGTTTCCTGAATGAGGAAGTATATGTTGAACAACAACAAAAGGAATTTGAAGTATCCTCATTTTCCAACTTCAGTTTAACAACTGCGAAAGCTCTTATATGATTGAAGCAAGCACCAAGGCTTGGTAAACTAGAGGTTAACAGAAAATATTCTTGATGAATATATGATTTTCAGAGAGGAAAGTTGTTGACAAGACATTGTTTTCATTAAAAAGAGACAAGAAACAACATTGTATATCGCACAGGTTCTAACTTTGACTGACATCAATCTTTGGTTCGCATTAGTTCGAATTCTCTGTTTTGAAAGAATTTCGCTCAAAGTATGTCAAGAGAATTTGAATGAGCATGGTTGCGAGAAGTTATCCTTCTTCCGGGTTTACCAGATTAAAGCCCAAACCCCATCTGGCGTTTTCATTCTCTCAACAACACAAAATATGCCAGAAGAAACTACTGACAAAACAATTATGGTATGCAATTCCTCAGAAAAACATGCTGGGACTCACCGAATGAGCACCACTGACTCCCTAAAAATACACAGTCTTGATGTTGATGAGCCATCGGATAACTGAGAGAAGAAAATGTACAGAAGCCTGATAAGTAGTCTTCTTTACCTTATCTGTAGGTCCTGAATTCATGTATGTCGGAGTTGTGCATAGATATCAGTCCATCACTAAGATAATCTCATGTTCCATAGCATGAAAAACATTCTCAAATATGTCTCGCGAACTGCTAATATGCGAATATTGGATTCCAAAACACAAACACAGCCTTGTTGTATATTCTGATGCTGATTGGGCTGGATGCGTGAATATAGGAAAGAGTACTTCGGTGATGTTCTTTCGTTGAAATAAACTCAGTGCTTGCTAGTAAAACAGCACACTCTCGACTCTCTCTCTCGCACACTACTAAGCTGAATATATCGCTGCTGAAAGTTTGTACACAGCTTCTCTGATTAAAACACTATGCTGTAGACTATGAATTGAGCAAGACAATGGACCTACTTTCTCATGTGACAACAGAAGTGCACATTTATATTCCAGAATCCAATTGTCCAACATTCCACGAAATAAGAATTATAGACTATTATGCATCATTTCATCTGATCTCTGGAAGAGTGCACATATCTGCTTCGCATCACTTATATTCCTACGAAGTCCCATTTGCTCTCATATCTCACAAAACCATTATATGCAACATCGTTGAATCTTACGAAATCTAGGATTTTTCTCTATTCCCTACACTCCACTAAGTTCTGTTATTCTACGTGCACAATCACTTTTCATCAATGACCATATTTCTGCACAGCACGGATTCTCGTCTCGATTCTCCTCACGCATCTCTGTCTTTATCTTTGAGAGGTCCAAGTGGCAATAAGGTTAATATCAGTGGGAAGAGGGCTAACCTATCAGATGTGTGTGAAAGCTTCCACTTGATTGGTAATGTTTCATTTGGAGAAAGGCTACCATGGGAGAGAGCGTTCGATAGTATGAAGTCACACATAGATGGTTTACACACGTCCTTGGAATTAAAAAATGGAATAGAGAAGACAAAGGTAATGGGTATGCTCTAAAAAAAATAAAAATGAAGGAAACTATAATTGCTCAATTTTTGTTGATGGTGTGCTACCTATTACAACAATTTTGTTCTTCTCAGGAGATATAGAGGGAGTGGATCACACACGTTTTCTTATTATTTTATATTTTTATGGTCAATTATGTTCACTTTATCAACTGATGTAATCTGAAGTTTTATAAAATTTCTACTACAGTGACTCAAGTCTTTCTTAACTGTTCAGGAGAGATTTTAACCGAACAAAAACCAGTAGAAAACTTCTTGCGCGCTAGCGCTTCTGATTGAGTTTGAAACCCTAGACACAGTGAACACTCGTTTCTCGAGCGAACCTTGACGAATTATATCAGCACAAGTCCTTTCTTTCTTTCTTCTTCTTCATTCCTTCTTTCTTCCTCCGTTGCTCTAACCTCTTTTTCACACTTCTTGCTAGCTGTGCATCTGTGCGTTCTTCCTCACTCTAGTATTTCTCTTCTTCATCATTACGTCACACATCTTCTTACATCTTCTAGTTCACATTTTTTCATTATCTTCTTCCCTTTCTCGTTTCTTTTTCCTATCTTCATATGTGGCATTGTGATTTTATTTTATTCATACCACATCTCATTCTTCATGCATCTCATTCTTTTCCATTTATATTTGATTCTCAATAGTTTGCATTTTCATCTTCCTTATTCATTTTATTCATTTCATTGGATGATTGGAAAATTGATTTGTACTATTCTTCTCAATTTTTGGTTAGTTGCTCTATTCCTTATTCTTGATTGGTTTATAATTTTTTTGAGCATTTGTTGGAGATTGTGAATGAAAGGAAGTTGGAGATGAAATTGAATGGGTGAAAGTTGAATTTTTTTTTTTTCACATTCTATGTTGTTTGGGTGAGATGGGTAGTTATACCCCGTTTTGAATTAGATGAAGGGATTAGATGATTTTTTTTTGGATTGTGTGTGGTGATTGGTGGAGATGGGGTGGTGATACCCAATTTTTCGCAGGTTTGGTTGATATACAAGGTGTTTGCTGACTTGGAATTTTTGTCAACTGTTTCCTTCCAGTTTCTTTTTCGATGGCTCCTAAAAAGTGACCTCATGTGGCATCTTCGTCGTCTTCCTCTACTTATGATCATACCAGATTTCCATCATTGGAAAAATCAAAATATTTCTATGAACAGTTTGAATTCAGAAATATTGAATCTGAGAGAGAAATTGCTAAGAACTTCATACCAAACGTGTGTGCCACAGTTTGGTCAACAGAAACTGGTTTCCTATTATGAAATTTCAACACTAAAAAGATAAATGTCGACTGGGTTTCGAGAATTCTATTGCAATTTGGAAATCGTGGACTCTGGGAAAATCAAGTCTTTTATTCGAGGAAAATGGATAATGATTTCTGTGGAAGATATTACAGATTTCAACAATATTCCGGTTATGGATAATCTGGATTACCCAATTCCGGATGAGCTTCCAGCCCCCATCAATTATGACCTTGTCGCAACCACAATTTGCGGGGCAGAAACTTTTTGGCCAGGAGGTCTTCTTCCTCATGGGAATTTGACTGAAGAATACCAGTTTCTCAACCGGTTTGTTGCTCAAGGAAATGGTTATCTCTTATATTGCATTGGGATAGGCAAACGAGTGAATATTCCACAAGTCATTATGAATGTCATTGTCAAGACTTTGACATTCAAGAAGAATTCCCTGCTACCATTTGGTGTTTTGGTCACTGACTTTCTTACATTCAAGGAGATTTTCAAAGCGGTCGAATGAGCTCACTCAGAAAATTAAAAATCCCATAAATTCCCGCACCTTGGGCTCAATCCTCTTCTCATGTTACTCCTCCAGTTCGTGGTGCAGCTATGGCTGAAGATGATGATTTGCCTGCTAGTCAGGGGGAGCCATAACAGCAGCCTGACAAATTAGCTCTTCTAGAGGCACAAGTGCAGGGATTAAATGTGCAAATTGATGAAGGATTTGCTGCAATAACGGGAAGATTCACTTCAGTTGATCAAGCACTTGCTGAGATTCTTGCAAGACTGAGCCAAGAACATCAGTGAAAATTCTATGGACTGTCTTGATTTCACTTTTGTTTGGGATTTTATTTTTGTTCCTAACTTTTAATGATACTTCATCTGTGTTTAGATCTTTTATTTTGCTACTCCTTTTCTTAATTCTGTCTTTTCTATCCTATTGTTAGATCTTAATGTTTCATGTTATCTCTTTGACAATTTATGTCCAAAAAGGGGGATATTTATTTATTAGATATGCTAAACTTCCTTTCCATGAGATATGCATGCTGAATTAACCTTGCTTATGCTATTTCACTTCTCTATATTTCACTTCTCTATGATTCTTCTATGATTTCTTCACTTGATCTTCAGTGTAAAACCTTGCAGGTGTTCAAAGGACTCACTTTCTTTTGTTTTAGCAGAATTTCAGTTCAGTTGAGTCTTTGGTACTGAATGGGTAGAATTTTTGTGTATAGGTGTGTTTGTCCATGAATTGCCAAAGGGGGAGATTGTAAGGATTTTAGGTTGACTAATTCATTGGGTATTGGACAAAACCGGGATTCTTTAAAAATTGCATTTTGTTTAGAAAAGGATTGCCCATCTTTTGAAGAAATTCGTTTAAAGGAGGAGTTCTCAAAATTTTAGAACTGATAGAGGTCGCTCGAGCGAACCTCCATTCGCTCAAGCGCTTCACAAGATTTCTTCGCTCGACCTAAAGTCCAGATCGCTCGAGCCATCAAGGTTTTGGGATGAAAGTTTTTAAGACAGAGAGTAGGTCGCTCGAGCGAACCTCTCACAGAGAGTAGATCGCTCGACCGCCTTTTTATATTGCTCGACCCACGGAATTTCTGCGCTGAACGTCTGCAAACAGAGAGGAGTTCGCTCGAGCGAACCTGGGCGCAAAATTAGAAACCTGCCCGAAACTTTCTTCTATTTAGTCTCAAGTTACAATTACCAATTGTAATCAACTTACAACCCTTGAGGCACGAATTGAGATCTATATAAAGCCTTTATCTCTCTATTCAAAGACACCTTTCCCATTAAGAAATTTCTCAAAGAGAGCTTGAGAGATCCATCCTCCTCCAAGGCTATCATCTGATGTGCTGAAGGTTTTCAAGCTTTGGATTCATGCTTCATTCAACTCTTCTGATATAGAGACATCTTGAAGAGGCTTTCAAGGTGGTTGCAAGCACAGTGAAGGTGAACGGTGTGTAGTCAGCAAGATCGCGCAGTCCTTAGGTTGAGTCAATAACTGGGAAAGGGTTCTGAGTATATCTTGTGACTTTTATTTAAATAGTGCTTGGTTGTCTGTTAGCCTAGACGATAAGGCCCGTGGTTTTTCCCGAGCAGGGTTTTCCACGAAAAAAATTCCGCGTTCTTCTCTCTTTGTGATTGATTATTTTTAAACTGAATTAGGGTTGATTATTAGTTTAATTACTTGTGAATTGATATCTGATAAAGATCAGATTATTGGGACCTCTACCTGTGTTAAGGTAGAAATCTGAGTTTTTCAGAATGAATAAGGGCATGCCTTTTTTTAATGAATAAGGGTTTTACCCTATTAGCAATGCACCTACATAAGTTGTCTTCATCCACATGAACTGGTTTGTAGTTTGTAGCAATCTTTCTTACTAATCCAATGAAATTAAGCCCTATCATCCACACAAACGAATGGTACTACTGTTAGGAATTTTGTGTATTGCAATTTGATGGATGCATTATCATCTTAGCATCATTTGAATTTTCACACATGCATTGATTTAAGGAAACTTGAAATCTTGATTTTCTCATGCATTGTTTTTATGTCTTTTAGAACTATTGATTTATGCATGTTTTGTTTTTAAACTTGGATGCATTTAAATTTGAAAATAAGTTTTTTTAATCAAAGTAGCCTATGTTTGAAATCTTTCAAATCATTTTAGGCTTTTATGTTTCATGATTTTAAAAGCACTTAAATTGAATTAAAATCATGTTTCCAAGCTTGATTTAATGGCCCAAAAGTCCCCTCAAAGAAATACTTTGAAATATGCATTTTTGGGGTTTTTGGTCACTGGGCCCAGGTCGACCTGCAGTGTGCTCGGTCGACCGAGCCCATGGACCCGGTCGACCGCGCACACTGTGGGTTGACCGAGAAAAGAGCTGTTGGGCCTCTTTTTCAAACGGTTAGATTTTTTACCGTTAAGGCCAGGTCAACCCGGGAAAGGTGCAGGTCGACCAGGGACACGCCAGAACTCATTTTTTTAGTATAAAATGAGGTTCATTCCCTTGAAAAAGTTGTTGATCAAAGAAGATAAAAGAGCCTTCCTTGAGGTGTTTGGAGGCAAGAAAAAGGGGAATGAATTAAGAGAGACCAAGGGGTCATTAGTAAAGCTAAAGCTTGGATTAATAAAGTTAAATATCTAAGTAAGCTTTACTTTTATTTATCATATGTTATATGCTTTGTTTAAATTATTGGTAAATGATTTTTAGCATGATAACTATGATGTGTTGAATCCATTCTTCACTTAATCTTTGATCTAAGTTGGATTGGATTCTTCACCTTGATTTTAAAACCAAGTTTGTTTTAAACTTTATAAAACATGTTTTGTCAAAACCTTTGATTTCTTTTATAACATGTTTCATTTACTTGGTTGAATCTTTATTTGTTGTTTTCATTCATTTGAACCTTAGTTAAATTAGTTTTGGTTTTGAAAACAACATAGCACATGCATCACATGTTTAGAACATAATTAATTTCATACAACTTGTGAGCTTTTGATTTTCATATCATCAACAAGTTAGTATTTTATACATGTGATTTGCATTTCACTTCAATCAAATCTTTGTGTGCTTTAAACTTTAAAATGCATTAAGCATACATTTAATTGAGCCTTCATTTTAACTTGATTGAAGTTATCACACACACACACATCATGAACATACACATTTGCATTCATATAGTGTTTGTGTGAGTTAGATTTTCAATTTCATATCCGCCTAATTAAGAGGCATTGTAATTGAGCTTAATTGTATTCTCTTAGAGTGTTTTGTGAAGACACTACCTTGAGAGAAAATCTCTTTATTGTAAAGGTTATTGCTTAGCCTAAGAAAAGCATTGTGTAAAGGTTATTGCTTAGCCTAGAAAAGCATCTTGTATAGGTTGTTGTTAAGCCTAGAAAAACAACATTGTTAGGTTATTGCTTAGCTTTGGAAAGCATATTGTAAAGGTTATTGCTTAGCCTCTTGAAAAGCATAAATAGTGGAAATCCGGTGGGGTGTTGGATCACAAGCCGGTAGTGGATGTAGGCATTGAGGCCGAACCACTATAAATCCTTGTGTAGTGGTATTTGCTTTGTGTTGATTGTTTTGTTTAACCTTCCGCATCTTGTTTGATAAATCATCACTTGTGATTAATTGATTTTAAAGAAGTTAGAATTTGTTATAATTGGTCACTAATTAGAAGCTCACCCTATTCACCCCCCCTCTTGGGTTCGAATCACGAACTTTCAACTACCTCTACCCTTTATACCTCAAAAAATGAGCCTTTCAAAGGAAAAAAAATGCAACAACTTACAATACTCGAGCGAATTGAAACAGCAGTGGAGGTAAATCAAATGGATTGTTGGATCCCAACAGATCAACTGATCCTACCACAACTTCCAATGTCAAATTCGTATGTTAGATTTGTGGACAACCATAACATAGCGCCATGGACTGTTATCAAAGCATGAACCATGCCTACCAAGGCAATATGCCACCAAAGAAGCTCCAAGCTATGATCGCATCTCTGGCCCCTCAATCTCATAACAATATGTGGTACACAAATAGTGGCGCATCCAGTCTAGGGATGTCAAATGGGCCGGGCTAGCCTATTTCGACCCGGCTCGGCCCTCTAGTCAATGGCCCACAGCACGGCACGACACGTGCGGGTCGAGGGAATTGTCACAGTCGGCCCGTTTCGCCACGACACGCTACGGGCAGACCTATCCATAACGGTTAGCCCGCCAGGCCTGCTCAACGGTAAAAAACGGCTAGTTTTATGTAAATTGTCCATTTTACCCCCGAACAGTCATAAAACGGCCATATAAGGGGTATTTTTTGTCATTTTAAATTTTACAAAGTCCATAAATAATCTAACCCTCCCATTCTCATTTCTCACCAATTTAAACAATTCTCTCACTCTCTATACACTCTCTAGCGCTCTCTCAAAGCATTCAACTATTTCACCCCTCTCTCAAAGAAGTTTTTGGAGGGCCAAAGATTAAGTCATCAAGAGACAAGATTAAAGGGACCTTAAAAAATTTGGAAGTATTTATATCATTTAAATTTTAGATCCCATATTTATAAGTTTTTAATATATTATGTTAATTCTCATTTTCTCCCCTTTCTTATATTAATTATCACAAAAAGAAGGCTATTACTTTTATTATTTTTAAAATTTATTTTCTGAAATATGGCTGGACAGTCTTTTAGAAGAGTTCCCACATAATTTTCTTACGTTAATTAAGGAGGAGTAAAAGATTTATTGAATTAGAAGATGAAGTAGGTGATTTACCACGTCCCTTTACTAGTAGTTCATGTAAAGCATCCAAGAGGAATAAAACTTCAATAGTTTGGGATTTACATAATACGTTTGAAGCTGTTAAAGAGGAAAGAAAGTCCAAAAGGAAAAATGTAAATTTTGTGGTAAGATTTATGGTGCCGAATCAAAAGCGGGTATCGGCCATTTGTTAAGATATACACAAAAATGTTTAGCCTTACATAAGCGGACGGATTAAGGGCTAGAGGGGCCTGGTTCAAAGACCCAAATTTCTACTACCGATGGTGATAGTAGTAGTAGTTTGGGTCTTTTTTTCTTTTAATGCACAAAATGCTAGATAAAATATTGTCAAAATGATTGTGTTATTCGAATTACCATTTTCGTTTTTTGAAAATGAGTGTTTTAAAGAATGGGTCCAAAAATACTGTTAACCACAATTTTACAGTATTTCAAGAAATATAGCTAGAAATAATGCTATTAGAGTTTGGCAGGAAGAGAAGACAATTATTAAAAATTCTCTTGTAGAAATTCCTGGTAAAATAGCCATAACTACAGATATATGGACTTCTAAAGGGGATAATAGTTATCTTTACATTACTGCACATAATTATAGATGCAAAATGGATTATTAATAAACGAATAATTAGTTTTAGCTGTCATGAATTGCCACACAGTGGCACCAGAATAAGTACATTTATTTTGAAAAAACTAGATGAATACAATATTAATGAAAAAGTTATATTTATAATTTTAGATGATGACAGTAATAACAGTGGCTATTGAACTAATGCGATTGCAGATGTTACTTGCAACGTTGATAGATAGCTCTATCTTCCAAAACAAATGTGTATGTCACATCTTAAATCTCATTGCAAAGGCATGGTTTGAAGCATATTGTAAATTACATAGATGCTATTAAAGACATTGCTAAATTTATTTTCTGCTCTGCACAAAGAAGACAATCGTATGCTTAAATATGTGCAAGGCAAGGCGTATTAGCCATAAAAATACCCTACCCAAAGAAGTAGAACATAAATGGAATTCTATGTATGATTTGTTAAACAAGGCAATTGACCAGAAAACAATTTTGAATGAATTTTGTGCTTTTCATGCACAACATTTGTTGATGAGTGATGAAAATTGGGAGTTGTGTGCCCATATAAGAGATTTATGATAAGCTTTTTACACTTCAACATTATTTTTTTGCATGGTTTATTATCTCACATCTAATGAAGCTTTTTCAAATTAGTTTACAACTCAATAGATTTAGAGATCGTTTTTTTTACTTAATACACTATTAGAAACATGGAAGAGAAGTTTAATAAATATAGGAACTAAGCTCCAATGACATTTTCTTTAGTTGTTGTATTTGATCCTAGGTTAAAATTGAGTGGTTCAGACTTTTTTTATTGATGGAATAAATAAAAATGTGAATTATCAAGATTTTAATATTTCTTCAAATATAAGGAAAAAATTACAAGCACTTTTTCAATTTTATTGTGAGCAAATGTGTACAACTGGGGTTAGTATGACCCCTTTACAAGTCCAGCAAACAGGTGAAGCTGTGTGGGATGTTTGGTATTCTTCCTTGTCCACGGGCATGGCATCCGGCTCAAACTCAAGTAACAAAGTGACGGAGTTATCCTCGTATCTTGACGTCGGTGTAATACGGGTGCAGGATGTCATCATGACAAAAGTCCCCATATGATGACAAAGTTTCTCATGTGATGACAAAGGTTCTTATATGATGTCATCATGAAAAAAGTTCCCATGTGATACTAATTGGAAAAGCAATTACTCGTGCACGGGTGCACCCATGTAGCCTTCGAGTTTTAATTGGATACGTCTTGTAGTCATCTTTCTTGGGCAGTCCCACTAAAACTACAATTGTAAATAAATCTCAGGTTTTGTCCAATATCCAATGAATTTGCCAATATTAATTATAATCGAATTATAATCCTTACAGTCTCCTCTTTGGCAATTCATGGACAAAACCCCTAGTTACATGAAAAAATCTACCCTAGAATAAACTCAAAATACAAAGACAGACTTTGGCTTCTTGCAATCTTTCCAAACAATCAGTCTTGATCTTAATGCAAAGGGCTTGAAAAAAATTCTTGCAAACCTGTTCAAACTTTCAGCAGATCTAGTGTAAAATCACGAAATTGAAATATGTAATTGAAATACGCAATTAATGCTAGTGCAACTACTACAAAAACGTCTCATTCTCATCTCGATCTCCACATTATTCTCCCCCTTCATCTCATGAAATGACAAAGTTTTAACTCCTCCTTAATGAGATAACCGCAAAAATTAAAAAATACAAGCACAAATGCAAAGACTTAATCAGGACAAAAATAAAAAATCCTCAACGATCAAACATGGTGGTTTGCAAAATTTTAAAAACTTGACAAGTAAAGAAACCTAAATTTTGAGGTATTGAACATGTGAATTTATATGAGAGGGATGAACTCAAACGGAAGGAAACACGAAGACGTTTTTCCGTTTTTTTACTAACATCTTTTGAAAAAATTCGGCCCGATTTACAATGATGTGTAAAGCTCCCCCTTAATGCCGAAAATTTTTTTTATTGAAAACTATCATTGACCCAATCTTTTCAGGAACTTCTTCACATATAAATGCTCAAGTTCAAACGATATGAAAAACCATTAAAACCAAGGGTGCAAACCCAGTTATTAACCTCTTAATGTAGAAATTTATGAACCCTATGAAACAGGCATCAATAAATCCTAGGGAGCATACCTAGACATTATTCAGTTCAACTCGGCTGTCTATAGAAAATTTCTACGCACATGGGTCTCATAATTTCATATAAAATCTTACAAGAGAGCAACAAAGAATCAAGATAGGTGTTCCAAAAACAAATAAATTCCACTAAAAACATGAATACAATGTAACCCTAGGTGAATATCGAAGTGAGTCATCGTGAATTTGTGCACATGTTCAAAAACCTTAAACTGTGCATAAAGAAATTCAGTTTAAAAAACTAAGCAAATTGAAGTGTATCACACATGGTTATTAATTTTGTACCGTTTTGGCCGAAATGGCTGAAATTTTTCGTTTCGGTCAAGTGGCCGAAACGAAATTTCACTCCAAACTTTTCGATTTGAATTTCGGTCGAAATTCAAGATTTTGGCCTATTTCGACTGAAATTTGGGATTTCAACTTAAATGTGACTTTTCAACCGATATGGTATTTTACATAATTAATTTTTTTTTTTTACTTTTTTTTACACATATATACTTTGTATTTCTTACATTTTCCCAAAATATAATTCCAAAGAATTTATTAGAATGGATTAAATCTATATTTATTACTTTTTTATTTATATATATGTATATATATTATGTTATATTTTTTCCAAAATGTAATTCCGAAAAGTTTCGCCAAAATTTTGAATCGGCCAAAACTTTTCATTTTGTAGGGCAAAGCGAAACGGGTTCCGAAACGATATCGACAATTATGGTATCACAAGCCAAAAAATCATAAAATCAGCCCAAAAAGCATGCATTTGCAAAGTAGAGCACGATTTGAGGATTAGGGGTGGAGGCCAATGCCTCGAGACTTTCTAAAGGGGTTAAACCTAACAGGCTCAACAGGTTTCATAAACATAGTGTGGACCACATTAGAACATAAGTCACTCTTTCTAACCCAGACAAGCTTTGACTTGACCTGTTGAGGAGAACACGACTTCTTCCTCTGCTTGGTTTTCATGTGGTTTCTTCTTTTATTGTAGTGTGGTCTAATGTGCTCATTAATTCCACAAAATTGACATGTGGGAGTGAATTTAAGCTTGGGCGCATTTTAAGCGTTCACTGATTTCAAGGGTGGAGCCTTATGAACAATTAGAGTAGTGCAATAAACATTAGATTCTTGAAAAAAAATACGAACTTACCTTTGTCTTTAGAAGTCGAAACTCCTTGAGCATAGCCAATTCCATTTTTTGTCTTGTCAGTCTTTTGGTTTCCAAGGATCTCGTCGAGCATCTTAGATCCTATATTCATCCTTTGATTGATGCATTGGCAGAGTCAAGTTGAGTAAACGTTTTTCAGCCAAGTCATCTCTTCCAGACTTACACTCAATCAATTCTTTATGTAATTTATCCAACTCAGTTTTGGCTTTTTGTGTTTGATCCTCCAATTGTTTAGTCTCCTCACCTGCAAAAATCATATTGTTAGACAATATCACATACTGATCTTCTAATTGTTTTACGTTAGATTGAGACTCTTCCAAGGTAGCTTGTAGAGAGACGTTCAGAGATCCCATTGCTTTTAGCTTTAAAGCCCTTTTAGCATTGAATTTTACCATGCGTATGGAATCTTGTAGCAGTCTCTTGTACTGAATTTCTAGATCCTGTTCATCATCAGAGGAGTCATGAATATCTAATTCCTCTCCTGACTTGGAATCCTAGTCAGATGAGCCCTGTACAGAAGAAGCATTAGTAATAGCCATGAAAGAAACAAACTTAGATTTCTCATAATCATACCTTGAAGAATCTGAGTAAATACTTGAGTCATCGGACCAAGTAGCATTCAAAGTTCTACCTTTATTCTTCAATTTCCTATTTGCACACTTAAAATCAACATGACCAATCCCATGACATTCAAAACACTGAACATGGTTGGTGTTGAAAGCCTTGTTTTTCTAAAAATAATTTTTATTTTTCTAAAAACTAATGAAAAAATAACTCTTCAAAATGTTCATCATCTATAGACTATAGGAAATTAACCATCATAGCCTTCCAGTAGGCGATCGAGGTTCCTTCTCTATTGAATTCGATTTATTGGAGAATGTTGATTTGATGATCACACAATAAGTTAGTGCAACTTGCTCTGATACCAATTGAAAGAACAAGCATTGACATATGATCGTAGCCGCAAGTGCAAGGCCACGATTGTAGTAATAATTGGTGAAACCGGGTAGATCCACAGAGAGCAATCTATCGCAAAACCTGTCCTACTGAAAAACTAGTTCTAGTCTAAAAAAAAAACTATACAATCAAATGTCCTACTTTAATTAAAAGAGATAATTAGCGAAAGGTCCCTAGAATTGAATCTATCCAGCATCCAGTCCAGGCAAATTCTTTTTAAGAGCTCTGGTCCAAGCAGCTAGACTGTTTGCAGCCAAAGGTCCCTATATCCACACAGCTTCATCTTTTAGGACTAATTTGCCCTTTTAACCATTTTAGGCATAAAATTTTGGAATTTAAAATTTCAAATCATGTAAACCCCAATCTTCCGTTGTCCTTGGCCTTCCTCGATCAGATCCTTCCGATGCAGGAGACCTTAGGAGACTCTGGTTCGGCCACGGCCGGTTTTGGGAATAGCCGGATGTTTGGGGTGCGGCAGCAGCGGCAACGGGAGGAGAGGCGGAGCTGGGGTAGAGTTGGGGCGTTTGGATAGGCCGATGATGGAGGGTTTGGATTTGAAGCACTTTGAATTGGGATTGGAATCGGAAGTGATGATGGGGTTTAGAATGATTGCTCCACGTTTGGTTGATTCATTTCGGTAGAGGACGGCGTTTCGATCGACCCAATCGATCTCGTTCTCGGCAAGGAGGCGGAAGGACTAGGCAGGGCTATCGGGTTCCGAGTCGATTAACGTCTCGCAGACGACTTTTCGGCCACTACCAACTTGTAACAGGGTTTGAAGATCCACTTGCGGCATCTGCTATGTATGTTGAAAGAGAGAGAGAGAGAGAGAGAGAGAGAGAGAGAGAATGTTGTTTGGACGTATAGAGATAGAAAGAAGGGAAAGTGTTTGAACTTGAGAGAGAGAGAGAGAGAGAAAGAGAGAGAGAGAGAGAGATTGATTTTGAGAGAAAGGGGGGTTGGGAGGGAAGGAGATAATTAGAGAAAGGTCCATAGAATTGAATCTATCTAGCCTCCAGTCTAGGCAAATTTAGCTGAGTTTCTGTCAAATTTATCTGAGTTTCTGTCAAATTTATCTGAATTTCTATCAAATTTAACTGAGTTTCTGTCAAATTTATCTGAGTTTTTATCAAATTTAGGTTAGTTTCTGTCAAATTTATCTGAGTTCTGAACAAATCTAACTGAGTTTTTGACTATTTATCTGAGTTTTGAAATAATTCTGAACAAATCTATCTGAGTTTTTGGCAAATTTATTTTATTTTTTGAAAAATATAGCCGAGTTTCTGACAAATTTATCTCCATTTTGAAAATTTTTATTGAGTTTTTGAACGAATATTTCTTTATTTTTTGGAAAATTTATTTGTATTTTCTTAGTTCTATTTGTGTTTTTGAATTTTATTTATGTCCTTTAAAATTTGTTTGTATATTTTGAAATGATTTTAACTGAGTTTTGACAAAAATAATTGAGTTTTTGGAAAAAATTTTTCTGAAATTTGGAAAATTGTTTATCTTAGTTTTAGCAAATATATTTGCGTTTTTTTAAATTTTTTTCATTTTTTAATTTTATTTACGTATTTTGAATTTTATTTGCGTCTTTTGAAATTTATTTGCATTTTTTGAATTTTCTTTGGATCTTTTGAGATTTATTTGAGTCTTTTGAAATTTATTTGTATCTTTTTAAACTTATTTGCATCTTTTTAAATTTATCTACGTTCTTTTGAAATTTATTATTTTTTTAATTTATTGCATTTTTTGAATTTATTGTACTTTTTGAAATTTATTTGAGTTATTTTGAAATTTATTTGTGTGTTTTTAGAATTTATTTTTAAATCTCATTAATGGGATTCCATTAATTGTGGCCAATTAAATGGTAGTTGATCATTATTAATGGGATATCCCACCAATCATGGGATATGATTTAAAGAAAGGGTAAATTAGACATTTTAGGTATGAGAAAGTGTGAGAGGGACATTTGGTTGCATGACTTTTTTTTGTGGACTGTTTGCAACAAAGTCATACTTTGAGGACCTCTCGCCGAATGCCCCTAATTAAAATTTTTTTTGCAAGTCTGGAAAAATAATTACAACCAAAGAAAAAGAAGAATCCTAATCTAACTACTGCATCCACCAAAAGATTTGTCAGTCCAACCAATTACAATAATTGTTAAGATGCATAAAAATGAAAATAAAATAAAATAAAATCAGAGAACAAAGAAATGGATTTTAATTCTAAAACTTTGCAACAGTTACTTTTCTAATCAAAATGGTGCATGATTTGATGATTAAGTCCTTAAGTACTCTAAAATGATGATGAAATTGTGCCACAATAAGAATTTGCACTTCTAGCAACGTCTTTTTGCTACAGTGGTAAAGATACACTTTTACCGACGAACGTAATTTCGTCGCTAATTATAAGACTTTTCCCGACGTTTTGTTCAAATAAACGTCGGCCAAAGCGTCATACTTTTACCGACGTTCTTGTACAAAACGTCGGCAAAGCCAAATCTTAGTTGATTATTTATTTAGGAAGAGTAAAAGTCGGAGATTATTACCGACGAATTATAAAACGTCGATAAAATCCTACTGTTAGCGGCGTTTTCTGTTAAACTTCGGTAAAAGCTTGCTCTTTTAGCGACGTTTTACTAAGAAAGCGTCGGTAAAGTTAAATCATAAAATTCACATAAAAGTAAAAGTCGGAGGTTAAAGAATTATCTATTCACGCAGGAAAAGAATATCGCAAGATGCGGGCCCCAACTCACACTAAATAGATGCATGAAATGTCACAATTTTATCAGATTATCAGATTCCGTTCAATTAAATCAGTGGTGCGGAGGAAGTACGTCCTTCTGTGTGTGAATAAAACATTATGAGAAATTCGCGACTTCCAATGCCAAGAACAGAAAGATTCATGATTTTATGTGGAAATGCGAATTTTCTATGAATTTTTACTCGAATTCAGACTTCGAGGCCCACAAACATAAGATTTGCTATTTTTTTTTAATTAAAATGAAAACGGTGCATGATTTGATCATTAAGTCCTTAATTACTCTAAAATGATGATGAAATTGTGCCACAATAAGAATTTGCACTTCTTGCAACGTTTTTTTGCTTCATTGGTAAAGATACACTTTTACCGACGTATGTAATTTCGTCGCTAAAAATAAGACTTTTCCCGACGTTTTGTTCAAATAAACGTCGGCCAAAGCGTCATACTTTTACCGACGTTCTTGTACAAAACGTCGGCAAAGCCAAATCTTAGTTGATTATTTATTTAGGAAGAGTAAAAGTCGGAGATTATTACCGACGAATTATAAAACGTCGATAAAATCCTACTGTTAGCGGCGTTTTCTGTTAAACTTCGGTAAAAGCTTGCTCTTTTAGCGACGTTTTACTAAGAAAGCGTCGGTAAAGTTAAATCATAAAATTCACTAAAAGTAAAAGTCGGAGGTTAAAGAATTATCTATTCACGCAGGAAAAGAATATCGCAAGATGCGGGCCCCAACTCACACTAAATAGATGCATGAAATGTCACAATTTTATCAGATTCCGTTCAATTAAATCAGTGGTGCGGAGGAAGTACGTCCTTCTGTGTGTGAATAAAACATTATGAGAAATTCGCGACTTCCAATGCCAAGAACAGAAAGATTCATGATTTTATGTGGAAATGCGAATTTTCTATGAATTTTTACTCGAATTCAGACTTCGAGGCCCACAAACATAAGATTTGCTATTTTTTTTTAATTAAAATGAAAACGGTGCATGATTTGATCATTAAGTCCTTAATTACTCTAAAATGATGATGAAATTGTGCCACAATAAGAATTTGCACTTCTTGCAACGTTTTTTTTGCTTCATTGGTAAAGATACACTTTTACCGACGTATGTAATTTCGTCGCTAAAATAAGACTTTTCCCGACGTTTTGTTCAAACAAACGTCGGCCAAAGCGTCATACTTTTACCGACGTTCTTGTACAAAACGTCGGCAAAGCCAAATCTTAGTTGATTATTTATTTAGGAAGAGTAAAAGTCGGAGATTATTACCGACGAATTATAAAAACGTCGATAAAATCCTACTGTTAGCGGCGTTTTGTATTAAACTTCGGTAAAAGCTTGCTCTTTTAGCGACGTTTTACTAAGAAAGCGTCGGTAAAGTTAAATCATAAAATTCACTTAAAAGTAAAAGTCGGAGGTTAAAGAATTATCTATTCACGCAGGAAAAGAATATCGCAAGATGCGGGCCCCAACTCACACTAAATAGATGCATGAAATGTCACAATTTTATCAGATTCCGTTCAATTAAATCAGTGGTGCGGAGGAAGTACGTCCTTCTGTGTGTGAATAAAACATTATGAGAAATTCGCGACTTCCAATGCCAAGAACAGAAAGATTCATGATTTTATGTGGAAATGCGAATTTTCTATGAATTTTTACTCGAATTCAGACTTCGAGGCCCACAAACATAAGATTTGCTATTTTTTTTTTTAATTAAAATGAAAACGGGGCATGATTTGATCATTAAGTCCTTAATTACTCTAAAATGATGATGAAATTGTGCCACAATAAGAATTTGCACTTCTTGCAACGTTTTTTTTGCTTCATTGGTAAAGATACACTTTTACCGACGTATGTAATTTCGTCGCTAAAAATAAGACTTTTCCCCTTTTTTTGTTCAAATAAACGTCGGCCAAAGCGTCATACTTTTACCGACGTTCTTGTACAAATTAAACGTCGGCAAAGCCAAATCTTAGTTGAATATTTATTTAGGAAGAGTAAAAGTCGGAGATTATTACCGACGAATTATAAAACGTCGATAAAATCCTACTGTTAGCGGCGTTTTCTGTTAAACTTCGGTAAAAGCTTGCTCTTTTAGCGACGTTTTACTAAGAAAGCGTCGGTAAAGTTAAATTATAAAATTCACATAAAAGTAAAAGTCGGAGGTTAAAAAATTATCTATTCACGCAGGAAAAGAATATCGCAAGATGCGGGCCCCAACTCACACTAAATAGATGCATGAAATGTCACAATTTTATCAGATTCCGTTCAATTAAATCAGTGGTGCGGAGGAAGTACGTCCTTCTGTGTGTGAATAAAACATTATGAGAAATTCGCGACTTCCAATGCCAAGAACAGAAAGATTCATGATTTTATGTGGAAATGCGAATTTTCTATGAATTTTTACTCGAATTCAGACTTCGAGGCCCACAAACATAAGATTTGCTATTTTTTTTTTAATTAAAATGAAAACGGTGCATGATTTGATCATTAAGTCCTTAATTACTCTAAAATGATGATGAAATTGTGCCACAATAAGAATTTGCACTTCTTGCAACGTTTTTTTGCTTCATTGGTAAAGATACACTTTTACCGACGTATGTAATTTCGTCGCTAAAAATAAGACTTTTCCCGTTTTTTTGTTCAAATAAACGTCGGCCAAAGCGTCATACTTTTACCGACGTTCTTGTACAAAACGTCGGCAAAGCCAAATCTTAGTTGATTATTTATTTAGGAAGAGTAAAAGTCGGAGATTATTACCGACGAATTATAAAACGTCGATAAAATCCTACTGTTAGCGGCGTTTTCTGTTAAACTTCGGTAAAAGCTTGCTCTTTTAGCGACGTTTTACTAAGAAAGCGTCGGTAAAGTTAAATCATAAAATTCACTTAAAAGTAAAAGTCGGAGGTTAAAGAATTATCTATTCACGCAGGAAAAGAATATCGCAAGATGCGGGCCCCAACTCACACTAAATAGATGCATGAAATGTCACAATTTTATCAGATTCCGTTCAATTAAATCAGTGGTGCGGAGGAAGTACGTCCTTCTGTGTGTGAATAAAACATTATGAGAAATTCGCGACTTCCAATGCCAAGAACAGAAAGATTCATGATTTTATGTGGAAATGCGAATTTTCTATGAATTTTTACTCGAATTCAGACTTCGAGGCCCACAAACATAAGATTTGCTATTTTTTTTTTAATTAAAATGAAAACGGTGCATGATTTGATCATTAAGTCCTTAATTACTCTAAAATGATGATGAAATTGTGCCACAATAAGAATTTGCACTTCTTGCAACGTTTTTTTGCTTCATTGGTAAAGATACACTTTTACCGACGTATGTAATTTCGTCGCTAAAAATAAGACTTTTCCCGACGTTTTGTTCAAAATAAACGTCGGCCAAAGCGTCATACTTTTACCGACGTTCTTGTACAAAACGTCGGCAAAGCCAAATCTTAGTTGATTATTTATTTAGGAAGAGTAAAAGTCGGAGATTATTACCGACGAATTATAAAACGTCGATAAAACCTACTGTTAGCGGCGTTTTCTGTTAAACTTCGGTAAAAGCTTGCTCTTTTAGCGACGTTTTAGTAAGAAAGAAAGCGTCGGTAAAGTTAAATCATAAAAATTCACTTAAAAGTAAAAGTCGGAGGTTAAAGAATTATCTATTCACGCAGGAAAAGAATATCGCAAGATGCGGGCCCCAACTCACACTAAATAGATGCATGAAATGTCACAATTTTATCAGATTCCGTTCAATTAAATCAGTGGTGCGGAGGAAGTACGTCCTTCTGTGTGTGAATAAAACATTATGAGAAATTCGCGACTTCCAATGCCAAGAACAGAAAGATTCATGATTTTATGTGGAAATGCGAATTTTCTATGAATTTTTACTCGAATTCAGACTTCGAGGCCCACAAACATAAGATTTGCTATTTTTTTTTTAATTAAAATGAAAACGGTGCATGATTTGATCATTAAGTCCTTAATTACTCTAAAATGATGATGAAATTGTGCCACAATAAGAATTTGCACTTCTTGCAACGTTTTTTTGCTTCATTGGTAAAGATACACTTTTACCGACGTATGTAATTTCGTCGCTAAAAATAAGACTTTTCCCGACGTTTTGTTCAAATAAACGTCGGCCAAAGCGTCATACTTTTACCGACGTTCTTGTACAAAACGTCGGCAAAGCCAAATCTTAGTTGATTATTTATTTAGGAAGAGTAAAAGTCGGAGATTATTACCGACGAATTATAAAACGTCGATAAAATCCTACTGTTAGCGGCGTTTTCTGTTAAACTTCGGTAAAAGCTTGCTCTTTTAGCGACGTTTTACTAAGAAAGCGTCGGTAAAGTTAAATCATAAAATTCACTTAAAAGTAAAAGTCGGAGGTTAAAGAATTATCTATTCATGCAGGAAAAGAATATCGCAAGATGCGGGCCCCAACTCACACTAAATAGATGCATGAAATGTCACAATTTTATCAGATTCCCTTTAATTAAATCAGTGGTGCGGAGAAAGTTCGTCCTTCTGTGTGTTAACAAAACATTATGAGAAATTCGCGACTTCCAATGCCAAGAATAGAAAGATTCATGATTTTATGTGAGAAAGCGAATTTTCTATGAATTTTGGACTCGAATTCAGACTTCGAGGCCCACAAACATAAGATTTGCTATTTTTTTTTTTAATTAAAATGAAAACGGGGCATGATTTGATCATTAAGTCCTTAATTACTCTAAAATGATGATGAAATTGTGCCACAATAAGAATTTTCACTTTTAGCAACGTCTTTTTGCTTCATTGGTAAAGATACACTTTTACCGACGTATGTGAATTTCGTCGCTAAAAATAAGACTTTTCCCGACGTTTTGTTCAAATAAACGTCGGCCAAAGTGTCATACTTTTACCGACGTTCTTGTACAAAACGTCGGCAAAGCCAAATCTTAGTTGATTATTTATTTAGGAAGAGTAAAAGTCGGAGATTATTACCGATGAATTATAAAATGTCGATAAAATCCTACTGTTAGCGGCGTTTTCTGTTAAACTTCGGTAAAAGCTTGCTCTTTTAGCGACGTTTTACTAAGAAAACGTCGGTAAAGTTAAATAATAAAATTCACTTAAAAGTAAAAGTCGGAGGTTAAAGAATTATCTATTCATGCAGGAAAGGAATATCGCAAGATGCGGGCCCCAACTCACACTAAATAGATGCATGAAATGTCACAATTTTATCAGATTCCCTTTAATTAAATCAGTGGTATGGAGGAAGTACGTCCTTCTGTGTGTGAATAAAACATTATGTGAAATTCGCGACTTCCAATGCCAAGAACAGAAAGATTCATGATTTTATGTGAAAAAGCGAATTTTCTATGAATTTTGACTCGAATTCAGACTTTGACGCCCACAAATATAAGATTTGCTGATTTTTTTTATAATTAAAATCAAAATGGTGCATGATTTGATGATTAAGTCCTTAATTTCTCTAAAATGATGATGAAATTATGCCACAATAAGAATTTGCACTTCTAGCAACGTTTTTTTGCTTGATTGGTAAAGATACAGTTTTACCGACGTATGTAATTTCGTCGCTAAAAATAAGACTTTTCCCGACGTTTTATTGTAATAAACGTCGGCAAAGTCAAATTATAGTTAATTATTTATTTTGGTAGAGTAAAAATCGGAGATTATTACCGACGAATTATAAAATGTCGATAAAATCCTACTTTTAGCGGCGTTTTCTATATAACTTCGGTAAAAGCTTGCTTTTTTAGCGACGTTTTACTAAGAGAACGTCGGTAAAAGTATTTTTATTTTTTATTTTTTCTTTTATCAACGAAAAAAAACGTCGGTATAGTATTATATTTTTTATATATTTTTCTTTTACCAACAAAAAAAACGTCGGTAAAAGTATTTTATTTTATTTATTTTTTATTTCCACTTTTGCCGATGGAAAAAACACGTCGGTAAAAGTATTTTATTTTATTTATTTTTATTTCTTCTTTTTCCGACGAAAAAAAGTCTGTGAAAGTATTATATTATTTTTTTATTTTTTTATTTTACTGTTGAAAAAAAATGTCAGTAAAAGTATTTTTTATTTTTTTTAAAGATGGTATATTTGTTTTTTCACAGCTAAATGTGCAAACTGTTGATATATGCATTGGACTTATCAATATAGGCTAAGTTCTCTTTGTATCAGTATCTCTATTAAATTTCACTCCAATGATTAAACTAGGCAATTATCTTAAGTCTAATTAAAAAGCAATCACCACAAAGGGACCTTCCAATTGGATCACAGTCTAGGGTCCCACAGAAGTTCATAAATGCAGATCTAGTAGTGCATGATTTTTTAAAAATATCTCGAGATTCGTGAAGCATCAACGGTTCAAATTTGACCTTTCAATTGTTCTTGTTCTTCTCAAGAAAGTCAACGGTTCGGATCTTTATCAAGTCCCTAGATTAAAATAAGGATGAAAGAATTACATGTTAAAGGCGTGTTTTTGCAGGGTAGCAATGCATCTGTCTGCTTTAGAGGTTTCGGTCGGTCCCAAAATGTGCGGATTATGAGCCTTTCTCAAATGGACATCAAATGTCTATTGTGTCGTTCAAACAAACATATCCCGTGCCCTATCCAAATAGTCTGTTTTGTCTAACAGAAGTAGGAACAGTATGATGACGAACAAAGGGAGAATTTCATGTAAGGACATTTGCAACAATACTGTAGTCTCACTACACGTGATGTCACAATATATGAGCAAGAAAGTAAAAACCAAGAAGAAATATTGGCGGAAAGCCCTTAGACATCAATATAAAATGTTTGGTCCCTTCCTAAAGAATAGGATAAGGGCCTAGGAAATGCAGGCGCTTTGAGGGCTTTGGCCCGCCCAGGCCCAGCCCTGAATATATTGAGGGTAGGGTATGGACAATCCCGGGCCTGGCTTAGCCTGGACCTTTGACAGCCCTCATGCAAACGTGGCTCATGTGACAATCAATTGACTGGAGATTGTCATGTTCTGATTGCGCCACATGAGACTGCTTCTAGTTTCCTTGTAATGGTATAGGGCGCAGACATTGTTGTTCCTTGTTATGAATAGAATATATTAAAGGCTGTCCTTTACAATTTGTCTTTCACATTATTATAATTCATAATAGTTGTTTAGTTCTTCCATTTGTAGCTATCTCTTCAATGCATGTGAGATGAAACAAGATAATGATTTCAAAAGTTGCTGTAGAAAAGAAAGGTTCAAAGCATTCCTCACTCCTCAAATAATATGCATAAATTGGTGGGATCTGGGCCAGATTACCATTTGAGTAGAAGCATCTACGCCAGATTATTAATATGGAGGAATAAATCAGGTTCTGGACATCAAGCAAAACTTGACTACTTTAGACACTCTATTGAGATTGATGAGAGCAGGTCCAACAATGTTGACATCTTTGGATTGCAAATATACAAGTAATGAATTCTGTAGGCTGTTATAATTAAATGAGCTGGATTCTTATGAAAATCCCACTTGATCAAGCAGAGTATGCTACTAATTTGACACTCGCTCCCTTGAATTGGCACTTATCCCAATTTGACACTAACTCATCCCCTTCATTGGTGATGGCCAGATGTGGGCCTCATAGAACGTCCCTAAAGGTGGAGGAAATGATATTTCAGCATATCTAGGAACATAATTGGAGAATTTATGAATTTTATTTTTCTTCCATTACATAATTGACTCATGAAAGACTTAAATCAATACATCCTCACAATTGATCTGGGACAAGCTTCCTAATTAGCCCATTATTCATGTTTTTGGCACAAATTAACTACTGCAAGACCTCTAAGAAGAGAGGAAAGGGAAAACATAACTCTACACAATGATGAACCATCAGTTCAATAGTGGTGAATGGTGACATTGAACTTGATCACTGCATTGAGGCTAGCCAGGTCAAGGTAAACTGTCTCTAACACTGCGAACCCCTGTGCGAATCGAAAATACCCTGTTCCAGACACTACAGACACCTCTCTCTGCTTCAGGAAAAATCGGTCGGCCCCCTGTATCTCTATGGTGCTACCATTGTACTTTTCATTCGTGAAAACTATGGAAAAGAGGAGGTGAAGATCAGAAGCATCCAATGCCGAGTTAACGTAGATCCCTTGTGCTCGTCCAATCTGTTTGGATTGCCGATCTAGCCCTTCTGTGATTGCGTCATCAACCACCACGATGGTCGCGAAGTTTAGTACACTTGAATTTGTACTGTTCATTCCAGCCACAGGGACTGCTGTTACATTTTTACCAGATTCCCAATCCTGCATGTAGAACACCATCTTGGTCTCTTTCTCCTTCATCCTCATGCTTGTGGCATTAAAGCTGTCCACTGTGGTTGTGATGATCACCACCATAAGTGCTATTTTCACCAGTGTGATTGGGGCCATTTGATGTATGCAAATGATCAACCGTACCTTGTCCTTTTTATCAGTTGAATTGGATAGGCCTATGTTTATGCTAAGTTCATGTAGGAGAGGGCCTATTTATATTGGATTGCTGAATAGAATGTAGTTTACTAGATTTGATTATTGCTGCAAGCTAAGTTCGAATTATAGCATCTTTCAATGCTGCAAAACGATTGTAGTAGTTGGGAAGTCTCATGGCTTGTTCTCATAATAAGATGCGGTGGAGCTTGGAATTATTTTATTTCTACAAACATGTAAGTCTAAGAACTGGTATCTCTCTACCCAGGGGCGGGCCCAGAAATTTACATTTGAAGGGGCCAATATGTAAAAATATGAAAATCTTAGAGAGGCTATATTTAAAGTTTCTAACCAACACACAAAGCTTAATATACATATATATATATATATATATATATATATGTTTATGAACCCAATCAGGGGCATGGAGTTGTATATTCATCCTCGAGTTGTCCCAAGTCTCAAGCAGTGTAGTAATTCACTCTCAATGAATTATTTTGATGAAAACTGTTGGGCATTTTCAGTTTTGAGGGTTTCTCAAAAGATATTTTAGGAAAGAAATGTGGTAGAATATAAATTGATTTCACATAATTAAATTTTTTTTCAAAATACAATAAATTATGGATAGCTTTAATATTTTGATTTTCATATAATCTTTACAATTGTTATAAATGCTTCTGATGAAAATTTGATTTTCTTGCTGTTCACTCACGATCTTTTAAATTCTTGCCATATATATTGGAATTTACATTTTCTAGTACTATTTCTTTGAAAGTTAAATCTTCATGGTTAAAAGTATTTATATCTTAAATCTAGCAGATAATATAACAAAATCTTTAAAATAACCATTTCCAAATACCCCCTCAAAATAAGTTTTGGAATGTTGCTGAGTGACTTGTCACTTAATCTTATCAATTGGTTGTACAGACTGGAACTATAAATAGGGGTAGACTTCATTGTTTGTACCAAATTGAGAAATCAACAAAACCATTCCCAGTATTTGTCAATCTTGGTGTGTTAGTGCCGGAGACCAATTTGTGACGTACACAAGTAGAAACAAAAAGTATCAAACCTGACTAGAGTCACTAGACCACTTCACAAGGTGATTATGGGTTTGGTGTTACAAAACCATAAAACCATCACAGGTCAGACCAGGTTAAGTGGCGAGTGGTATGAGTTTGGTGTTACAAACCATAAACCTATTACACAAACTATTAAATCATGGGTTGGGTCGGTCGAGTGGAGGGTAGGGCAAGTGTCTGTAGGTCAGGTTCCATTGCTATCCCTCCTGCACATACCATGTCAGTTTTCTAAGTTCAAATATTCTGCGCCATTTCCAGTCTCATATTGCTTTCTGTCTTTGCCTTTTGCTTTCGGATAGACTCCTCTTAACTCCTCACTGTCTCATACAAAGGAGATAACAGATGGCGTCTGGTAGTTTGAATCAAATAATTTGCAGTCTGGGCTAGTTCACAGCAGTTCGGAGAAGAAGGAATATGAAAAACAGAAGTTGATTTAAAGCAAGAATTGGAAAGTTAATGTAGAAATACAACAACTCAGGATTATTAAATGGATGAGATATTTTGCAGAAAGATTAAAGAGTGTTAATAATATGAAATGGCATAAGGGATTTTTGGGCTTCAGCTTATAAAAAGGTTGGAAAACTCGTAACTCGTACTCGATTCGACTCGTACAATGCAAAAAAATTGACTTGGATTGTGTCGTCCCGGAGTCCCATATCGACTATAGAGAGGAAAGTGAATGGGGTTATATGTAGAGCTTACATCCTTACCTTGCATAAGGCCTTTTGATGGGTTGAGGCCCATCAGAAACAAAACCGTGAGGCCCGTGGGCCAAAGCGGACAAAATCGTACGTCCTTGTGCAGTAGCCTGCCAACCCTCTTGGCCCGCCCACACAGAGACCCACCCTCTTACACCACCCCACGGTAGGGGACCCACACTCGAACTAGTCAAGAGTCGGCTTTGATACCATTTGTAACGACCCACCCATACCCATGCATGATATTGTCCGCTTTGACCCACGGGCTTCACGATTTTGCTTCTGATGGGCGGGAGACTCATTAAAAAAAAAAAAAAAAAAACGAATTCATTACTTATAAAATATAAAAATACATTTATTTACATGCATTCATATAATAATCAACTTAATTTAATAAGTTTATATTTTCAAGAAAAGTACTATAATAAGGAAGATAAAAGAAAAAATGATTGCATGTTAAATAATTTGTTAGTCCAAATATCGAATGTAAAATATCAAATATAAGTTTCAAATTACATTCTAGTCATCATTTTTAAATTACTAACTCCAACCCTTATGCATAATTACTTATAAATTAACCTTTAGCTCTTTAAAATTAGATGACCCTATTAAATAGTTCATAATGTAAAATATTTATTAAAATGAGATGACTAGGCTGGGCCTCCCTTAATCTTGACCCAGTTCATTGTCAGAACGAGATGACTTGGGAGAGTCTATAGTCAACTTGGATAGTTTTCCAGCTATAGTTTATAAATACATATCGAGCATAATTTTATTATCTATATCGTTGAAAATTAACTTCTTAACATGCAATGACACCGACTAAATTTCACTCCAATTGGAGTTAGAAAAAAAAGTGTTAGACACATCACCCATAAAACATGCAACTTAAACAAAACAAAGGCATGGAATCACATATTTTTGATGTGATAAGTTTAATGGTAGGGGCCAGCTTCGTTTAGAGTAAGATTTCTCCTAGAGCCAATACAAGGGTCCATGTTAAATTTCTAACGGTTTTGATTTTAAAGATTGACTCTATTGATGAATTTTGCCAGTTCAGACTAAAGGGGTGTAAAAGTTACTAGAATGGGATTACTGTGCTAGTCTAATAACCAATGCACATCGGAAGTAATCAACCAAATAAGATAGACCTAGCAATCACTACAAGAAGGCATACACATGTTGACACCAAAAATATCACTATGTCCCTTCAACACCAAAAGCTACATGGAGCCACATCCTGCCATAAATAGGAAGGCGCCACTTCAAGCATCAGATCTCATCAGAGTCAAACAAAAACTGCAAGGTCTTTCAAAGCAGCCAAAAGAGGGGTACAAATGAAGTTTTGGGCCGTTTCAACATCATTTGGCCTAAATTCACTCCTCCGACAGCTAGACAGGAGCTCCCGGCAACGACAATGTCGAAGACTTTAAAACTTCGATCAGAGCCTACAGATGGTCTCAGAATACCTCCAAAAGACTCCATGCCAAATTTCAGGTCATTCCGACAACGTTTGACCCGAGTGATGTCAAAAAATACTCAAAAGGAAGTTTTTGTATATAATTAAAAGAAAAGTATTAGGGCCAGGCCGGGCCGAGCCTCATATGTCTTAGCCTTCAATTTTGAGGGCCTGTAAAAAATCTTTTCAAGCCTTGTCCTAGCACTTAATTAAAAAAAAAAAAAACCCTTATTTTAAGAGCTGAGCTGAACCGGATTGACAGGCCTAGCAGCTACGATGTCTTAATTGAGTGACTCTTTCATATGTAAGAATTGGCTGAGAATTAATGAGTTCCTACGAGTTTTAAATTATGGTAGGAGAGTGTAATTTCTCGAGGTTCGCTGGTTCGGTGGGTTTCACCTCTGCTCTATTGGTTCTTTTTTTTTTTTTTTTATAATAATTACATGATGGATTCAAAACAATCTTACTGAATACACCCATGTCGATAACCAAGATACGGTAGTGGGACAAGGTACAGAATTGGTTAGGCTCAAACCTAACCTCTTTATTATTGGGTTTTACCAAAAAAAGAAAAAAAAACCTTAAGTTGAAAATACTTACTCCAGCCGAGGAATTTTAAGTTGAGTCCTGATTGAGTTGAAAGGTTAAATACAATAAAGCAGGTCGACTCGAGTGCAAGTAGCTTGGGGTTCATGTGGCATTGTTTTGGTTTCCGGAAAACATGCATGGACCCAACTGAAAATCGCCCTTTTTGTTAGTAGTTTTTTCTATCTTATTTTAGCGATTTTTCTACTAAGTTGGCCGGACCACCGGCCAGAAGTGATAGTATGAATGTGAAGACTCAGAAATCAATCGAAGGCATGTGTGATACGGAGATGCTGACAGCACTCTGTAAGCAAAATGACGATTCTATAATATGGAATAAACACCTTAAAAACAGAATCGAAAGGTTAATGCTAAAAAAGAGTACCTCCAGCCATTGATGTTACTCACGCTTCCGCTGTGCTCTCTGACTGATGTTTGGCACTTCCAAACTCTACTCACTCTAATTAGATGGTGTAAGACTGAAGGAGATTGAGTGAGTGAGTCTGGGGACCAAACCGTAGTAATTATAGTCAAAGCTTCCATCAAGCTTTGGTGGCTACGTGTCCCATTTGTTCAGTTTATCATGGGGCAGTTCTAACGTTCTACGAACGTGATGAACACACAGAGTGGACCACTTCAAGAGCTCCTAAAATGAAGGGGAGCTGGAGACTCGTTCTTACGGACGGCCTCCGTGAGAAACGGTCAACATTCTCCCACTTGGTCCACACTTCTAATCTTATGTTTCATCTTAAACCCATCGATAATCTGTATATAAATACATGAATCATGGCGATATGTCCTCTAATGACGAGAATTACCTTCCGTGTATTACTATGTATTTACTTCTTAAACATTATAATTTATGTGGCAACAATTTCTTAATGAATAAACCCTATGTTTATTCTTGGTCCAACATAGATGAATTTTCTCAGAATTAAATGAAGGTGCACATCAATATGAGAAAAAATATCAGAATAAATAGGAATTTCATTAAAATAACATTGTTCATACAATGAAAAATTACATAATGGAACCAAGTCCCATATTCACTACATGATCCTTGAATCTCAACGGTGGCATGCCCTTAGTCAAAGGATCAGCGATCATTAGTTCAGTGCTGACGTGCTCAATGACCATTTTCTTTTCTTTAATACGTTCCCTTATGGCTAAATATTTAATGTCGATGTGTTTACTTCGACTCCCACTTTTGTCGTTCTTAGCCATAAAAACAGCAGCTGAATTGTCGCAATAAATTCTCAATGGCCTAGATATAGAATCCATAATTCTAAGCCCAGAAATGAAACTTTTAAGCCATACACCATGTGAAGTAGCCTCAAAACAAGAGACGAACTCAGCTTCCATAGTGGAAGTGGCAGTTAAAGTCTGCTTGGCACTCCTCCATGATACAGCTCCGCTGGCCATAAAAAAAAAATGTATCCTGATGTTGATTTGAGTGAATCAATACAGCCAACAAAGTCAGAATCTGAGTAGCCAATTACTTCCAGATGGTTTGTCCATCTATACATAAGCATGTAGTCTTTGGTTTCTTGAAGGTACCTCATTACTTTTCTTTGCAGCTCTCCAGTGGTCTAAACCTAGACCACTCTGATATCGTCCCAACATTCCCACAACAAATGCAATGTCAGGTCTTGTACAGACCTGAGCATACATTAGGCTTCCGACAGCAGAAGCATAAGGAATGTTCTTCATTTGTTCCCTTTCAAGGTCGTTCGTCGGGCATTGGTTCAAATTGAACCTATCACCCTTCACAATGGGAGCTACACTTGGTGAACAATCTTTCATCTGAAATCTCTCTAAAACTTTATTAATATAGGTTTCCTGAGACAGACCCAAGACACCTCGAAATCTGTCTCTATGGATCTTAATGCCAATGACATAAGATGCCTCACCCATATCCTTCATATCAAATTTTTTAGAGAGGAATTGTTTCACCTTATGCAACAAACCCTTATCATTGGTTGCTAGCAAAATGTCATCCACATATAAAACAAGAAAACAGATTTTACTCCCACTGACCTTCTGGTATATACATTGATCCATAACGTTTTCTACAAATCCGAATGAAGAAATTACGTTATGGAATTTCAAATACCATTGGCGGGATGCTTGTATTAAACCGTACATGGATTTCTTGAGCTTGCAAACCAATTGCTGACCATCACTAGAGGAGAATCCTTCAGGTTGTTTCATGTAAAGCTCCTCCTTTAGATCTCCATTGAGAAATGATGTTTTCACATCCATTTGTTGCAACTCTAAGTCAAAATGGGCTACTAATGCCAAAATAACGCGCAATGAATCTTTCTTAGATACAGGAGAGAAAGTCTTCGTGTAGTCGATTCATTCTTTCTGAGTGAATCCCTTAGCAACGAGTCTTGCCTTGTATCTCTCAATGTTGCCCAATGAGTCTTTCTTTGTCTTAGAGACCCATTTACATCCAATGGCTTTTACACCATTAGGCAACTCAACAAGATCCCAGAACTCCGTTACTCTTCATAGAATTCATCTCTTCCTTCATGGCATTGTACCATAATTCTGATTCTTTGCAACTCATGGCTTGTGAAAAGAACTCAGGATCATTTTCGGCTCCAATGTTATAGTCGGATTCTTGCAGATATACAACATAATCGTTAGGAATTGCTGATATCTTTGGTCTAATAGATCTTTTTAATGTTGTAGATGGTACAACTTCTTGTTCAAAAGTTCTTGGCAACTCTTGAACCACCTGATCTATTGGAATGTCGTCAGCAGCTTGTGGAATTTCAATGATTGGTTGTTCAACACCAGTTGTACTTGAGGGGTGCTGTAAACAATAACCAATCTATCACTTAATGTGGAAGGTTGAGATTCTGAATGATCATTCTCAGAAACTATGTTTCTAGTTTGATCACTCCCACTGATCAAGTCATTTTCAAGAAACTTTGCATTTCTTGATTCCACAATCCTAGTGCTATGAGATGGACAATAAAACCTGTAACCTTTAGACCTTTCAGCATATCCAATGAAATACCCACTAATGGTCCTTGCATCCAGCTTCTTCTCTTGTGGATTATAAATTATCACTTCACATGGGCATCCCCAAACGCGCATATGTCGCAAACTCGGTTTCCAACCTTTCCATAATTCAAATGGCGTTTTAGAAACAGCCTTGGTTGGAACTCGGTTTAATATATACACTGCCGTCTTAAGTGCTTCAGCCCACAAGGATTTTGGAAGATTGAAGCTGCTAAGCATACTCCACACCATGTCCAACAATGTTCGGTTTCTTCTTTCTGCTACACCATTCTGGTGCGGTGAACCAGGCATGGTGTATTGGGAAACAATCCCATACTCTTGAAGAAACTTTGCAAATGGCCCAGGTGCTTGTCCATCCTTTGTGTATCTACTATAATATTCTCCACCTCTATCTGATCTCACGATCTTAATTTGCTTGCCGCATTGTTTCTGTAGTTCAGCCTTAAAGATCTTAAAGGCATCTAATGCTTCGTTCTTATTATGAAGCATGTAGAGATACATATATTGTGAGTAATCATCTATAAAAGAGATGAAGTATTTCTGACCATGTGAGTCCATGTCTGGACTTCATATATCAGTATGCATGATCTCTAATATGTCCGAACTCCTATTGGCACCTTTCTTTGACTTGTTGGTCTGCTTTCCCTTTATACAGTTCACACAAGTCTCAAAATCAGTAAAATCCAGAGTATTAAGTACCCCTTCATTTACTAATCTTTTAATTCTATCTATGGAGATATGGCCTAATCTCCGGTGCCATAATTTAGAGGAATCCTCATTAATTACACAACTTTTAGTGCCAGTGTAAACGTGCATTGAATCATAAGTGGCATTGTTTTGTAAATTAATGCAGTAAAAACCATTAGACAAAGTACCATTCCCAACACAATCAGATTTATAAAATAAACTGAATGATGAATCTGAAAAGTTAAAGGAATATTCAAAAGGTACAAGTCTTGAAACTGAAATCAAGTATCTAGAGAAACTTGGAACATAAAAGGTCTTTTCTAACTTTAAAACAAAACCACTACTTAAAATTAAATAACAAGTTCCTATAGCTTCCACATGCGAGCCCATCTTGTTTCCTGATAAGATGCTTTGCTCACTTCCCACTGGCTTCCTTAGGTTTTGCAAACCCTGCAAGGAATTCGAAATGTGGATTGTTGATCCAGAATCAATCCACCATGTGTTAATATTGACATTAACCATATTAGATTCATAACAAACAAATGAGGTTGAATTACCTTTGTCTGCAAGCCATTTCTGAAATTTGGCGCATTCCTTCTTCATGTGTCCCTTTTTTTTACAGAAGAAACACTTGGAATCTTTCTTGATACCAGCTTGGGGAGGTACTTTACCTTTCCCTTTTTGATTGGCTTGAGATTTGCCCTTTCCACGCATTGCCAGCATTGTACTTTCACCCTGTTCCATCATCAGTCTCCCTTCCTCTTGAACACACATGGTCATGAGTTCGTTAATAGACCATTGATCCTTATGTGTGTTGTCTGAGATTTTGAAGGGTCCATATTGATGCGGAAGGGTGTTCAGGATATAGTGCACCAGGAAAGACTCCGACATTTCAACCTCGAGTTTCTTCAATTGAGCCACATTGTCCCTCATTTGCATGATGTGCTCGCGCACACCTCTCACATTGGTGAGCCTTAGGGATGAGAACTTCATGATTAGGATGCTTGCTAGTGCCTTGTCTGAAGTGACAAATTCTTCATCAATGGCTTTAAGCAAGTCTCGAACCTTTTCATGCTGATCGACAGAACCACGAATACCAGCAGAAATTCTAGTCTTAATAAACATCATGCTGAGGCGATTGGATCGCTCCCATCGCTCATAAAGCGTGATATCCGCTGTAGTGCCGGTATCAGTGAGTGCTGGTGGTTCATCTTTCCTAATAGCAGAGTCTATGTCCTTCCACCCTAAATGAAGAAGAACTCTCTCCTTCCAGACCTTATAGTTATCTCCCTTAACTTCAGGGATATCATAACGAATATCAGAGAAATTTGCAGGTTGTACAACTGCACAAATTACAGAATACATGCTCATGTTAAAACTGAGGCCTTAATAAATATTCATGCTTTACCAATGTAAATCATACTTAAAAATTGAATCTAATGACATAAAAATGCCTGTGGGCTAAATTTTTAATTCAAGTAGATTCAATTATTCTTTATGATAGAATTTTATCAAATTATTTACTTAATTCATAATTCTAAAGGGTATATTATGATTATAATTTGATATATATTCTATCTTAGATTAAACTTCAATGATAAAACTATCAAATTATTTACTAAATTCATAATTCCTGTGGGTAAGTTATGAATAACTTGATATTTTATCCTAATTAATAATATAAATACAACAAAAATTCCTGTGGGAAATTTTTTTATTATATTAAGTATAATTAATTACAATTAATGTCTAATATTCTTTATGTGATCCTAATCAATCATAATATATATTTTATTTAATTAAAGACGCTGTGGCTATTCTCTAATTAATTAAAATTATATGGATCACTAGACATTAAATCGCATAAGACTAGCTTAATATTATGAATTACATAACTTTAACAGATACTAATATGTTATTATTATGTACAAAATATTCTCATAATATAAGCATAAATATTGCATAATTAAAAATATAATATTATGCATAACATTTTATTTCATGCCTTTAACTGTATATATACTCATCCAAAAATTGCATGTATTAATATAGAGCAGAAATAATCAATTCATGCAAACTAAATACGAGCATAATAAATAAATTTGTACAACAATTATCCAAATTGCATGTAATTAAAAATTATAAGCACAAAGGGCGTGGGCCTAAAAACCCACTTCCCAGACAATATATAAATGTGGAAACTAAATGTTGTTGTTTGTCTCTATTTTGTATCTTTAACCTCCAGACTGGGTTGCATGTCACGATTTCTTGGACGTTTTTGACGTCAAAGAACATGTTTTTATCACGGAAAGCTTAGAAAAACTATTTCCACATGATTTCCAATCTTCTTTCAAATAAAAAAAAAAAAATGTCCAGAAAACAAAACGTAATTTTAAACTTTAGGCCAAAAACAGAGACAAATAGAGCATCACTCAAACACCAAGGCAGAGAATAAAACTGATGGCTCTCGTACCAAATGTAAGCAAAATGACGATTCTATAATATGGAATAAACACCTTAGAAACAGAATCGAAAGGTTAATGCTAAAAGGGAGTACCTCCAGCCATTGATGTTACTCACGCTTCCGCTGTGCTCTCTGACTGATGTTTGGCACTTCCAAACTCTACTCACTCTAATTAGATGGTGTAAGACTGAAGGGGATTGAGTGAGTGAGTCTGGGGACCAAACCGTAGTAATTATAGTCAAAGCTTCCATCAAGCTTTGGTGGCTACGTGTTCCACTTGTTCAGTTTATCATGGGGCAGTTCTAACGTTCTACGAACATGATGAACACTCAGAGTAGACCACTTCACACTACAAGAAATTTGGGGTTTAAGGTCGACACAAATTTGTCCCAAAATGTACATATTTCGTCACCGAAACTAATTAAGACAAAAAATTTTTCGTCACCCGTTTTGTTGCCAAAGCCTTGTCGCTAAAAAGTATTGGAGACGAAAACAAAATTCGTCATTGAAAAAGATAAACTTGTGACGATTTTTTTTGTCTCCAATACACTCTGTTGGGAACATACTTGTAAGTAATTACTGACAAAATATTTTGTCATTAAAGGAAGAAATTAGAGACAAAAATATTTTGTCATAAATATAAGAAACAGAGACGAAATAATTTTGTCGCGTTTAATATAAAGGAAGACGAAAAAAATTTGTCAAAGAAGCTACCAGTGGATGACAATTTTTTTTTTGTCTCCAATCGACTCTGTGGGAACATACTTGTAACTAATTAATGACAAATTATTTTGTCATTAAAGGAAGAAATTAGAGTCAAAAATATTTTGTCATAAATATAAGAAATAGAGACAAAATAATTTTGTCGCGTTTAATATAAAGGAAGACAAAAAAATTTGTTAAAGAAAGTACCAGTAAATGACGATTTTTTTTTTTGTCTCCAATCGACTCTATGGGAACATACTTATAAGTAATTAACGACAAAATATTTTGTCAATAAAGGAAGAAATTAGAGTAAAATTTTTTTTTTCATAAATATAAGAAAACAGCTAACAGGGAGTTAATAAATTGTAGCATTCACACCTATGCACATTCATAGAAAACAATCATCAAATGGTTCACAAAATCTAAAATTGAAATCAATAGACTATCTTGAACTCAAATAATAAATTTATAATATTTGAATATCCATACATCACACATCCACCTCATATAACCTTCTAACTACTTTCATCCACTCCATTAAAAAAAAAATGACAACCAAAGAGTCCATTCCATCACATTTGTTGTGGCTTTAACTTTTTCCAATGTTAATGTTTACTGCTAGCTGAGTCCAATTGTTATGGTGGAAAAGGCCCTCCAATTAACTTGTAGCATTCTTTGCAACGAACTACTTTTCTTGCATAAGTATATTCTTTTGAGCATCCTCCTGAAAAACAAAATAGAAACAAATTTATCTTTTCAAATATATATTTATCTTTTGCCCTAATTGATAATTATCAAAAGCTCTTTTGATCATTAGCATAACAGAGCACATGGTCCAAATACAAATATTGAATTTGTAACAGATGGCTAAATTAGAAAAACTCCAAAGTCATTAGTAGTCCATATATGAATTAGATACTGACTCAAATATTAGTTGCAATCTACATAAATTCTCAATCTTCTACAAATGTCTACAATCAAACATCTTTTTCTGATTATTTTTCATTGTTTTCGTAAATTCTTAGAATCCTTTTTCATTATTCTATATCTAGGTTTTTTTTTTCCTTAGATCTTGGGTTCTATTCATGGAAGTTCTGGATTGGGACTCCTCATGGTGAGTGTTTTCATGATTTCTGGCTTTTACTATTGTTTGAATATGGGTTTTTCTCCCTCTTATCTTTTATCTTTGGATTAAACTTATAGCCATTTGGTTGGAACTGAGAAAGAGTTTTAAAATTAAGGTTCTTGCTATAATAAAGAGATAAAGAAAAGGATGATTTTCATGAATTTTATTTTTTTATTGTTTCAACTGAAAGAAGGATTTCAATTTTTTTTTTTTTTTTTTTTTATAAATATGATCTGGTTACTAATGTTTATTACCAACTTTGCCCTGTATTGTCTTCATGGGATATTTTTCCATTAAAATATAAATGGAATTCTGATTGCTAATTATTTTTCATTTTTACTTTAAGATTTGACGTGAGAAGATGGGACTCTCGATCATGTATAGAATTTCTATTTCATCAGACCATGGTGCAGTTATTGTTATCAAAACGGAAGAGATGGGACGGTATTGAAACATTTTGGAATGAATAGAGATGAGCTTATCTGAACTGCAATGGTTTTGGATATGACTTCATTTATGACATTTACTTATGAAAGTGCAAAGGGAATTACCTATGGCGTTTGCCAGGCCCCAAAAGAGAACCCATGTACTTACGTCATTGTAGAAACTATACTTGTGACAATGATACAAGAGACAGGTATCCGCATCAGGAATAAAGGTGTAATCCTTTCAAACATAGTGAATAAGTAATAACATGTTAATTTAGCAGTAATTTGACACTAAATAAAGAATAAATTAATCAATTAATATACATACATATACAAAATTACAAAGTGGAAAGGAAATTACCTATGGCATTTGCCAACAACAGAAAAACTCTTAACTGTAGTTGACTTGAAATAAATTTTCCATTGATGCACAAGATTCTTATTTGTAAGGAACAAAGTTCATATGGAGAAAAAGTAAAGCTATGAAAAGAAATATTACCTGCTTATTTGTCATTGCCCAGATATGAACCAAACCCAAAACTGGTTAAGTATCTTTCATTATAACTGGTTGATATTTGGAATCTAAATATCCACAGAATGTACCTGTAGCAAGTATAAGCAACAACAAATAGATGAGGACTAAGATCTCCAAAGGGAGCTCCTTTGTATTTCATCATGTGAATGTCATGCAAATGGGGCAGCCTTCTAAAAGGATTTACCGCCATTAGAATGTTCCCAGTATATGTCTAATAAAAGTGAGAAACTTTAATTCAATCCCAGTTCTCTTTCCCATAAACAATATGAATATATATTGTTATTCAGGTAAGAGACATACGTATATCTCATTGAGAGCAAAGTGGAAGATCTAAAAGGGAGAATATACAGGTTTTTTGCAAAACTCATTTACAATTTCATTCTCATGACATAATCTACATGCTCATAGATTCATTTGAACTTGGATTCAATAAAACAAAGAGTTGAGTTAAAACTAAGGGAAACATCAATGCAAGATTTCAAAAAGGCAGAATTTTGAATAAGTAATAACATTAAAGGTGGAAAATTACCTATAGAAAGGGCTTGCAAAATGAGTTCTTTCATGTTCAGATACAAGTCTAGGAGAGAAGAAGAATTATGCATATAAACTAATTGGATTAATTGATTTTTCATGCAGAGGAACCGGTGAGCTATATGAAACAGATATTGGTGACCTATAGGTAGTGAAAGAAAAGTTTCACATTGAAAGTATTACATCACTAAATATGTATGCACCAATTCTATACAAAATATGAAGTAAAAGTTAAACATACAAGCCTTGTAGAAACCGTATCTTTACAAAATATAAAGTTAAAGTTATACATACAAGCCTTGTAGAAATCCTACCATCCAAGCTGTTACAAAATGATGATCAAAAGAAATTAGAAAGTGCCAAACATCAGCCCTTCAAATTTGCAGTTTTGTGGTAATCATTGTCTCCATATGCCATTGGCTTTCATCCTACAAAGCATACAGTCAGTGAAAAATATATATTGTATTTCAAAAAACAACCAATCCATAAAAAAAAATAATCAAACTTACTAATAAAAGAAATATAAATATTGTAAATTTACCGAGAAATATACATATGCTGCAACATATGTGAAATTAAATGGAAGGCAACCATTCCAAGAAAAGAAACTAAGATCATATAGATTAAAAAAACGAATATAAATCTTATATAAACAATCCAATTTTTTGGAAGTAAAAATAGCAAAAAAACCTTGTTAGAAAGTTAATTCATTCGCCACAAGAATAGGAGACATTTGAATAGAAAAAATAGAGATAAAAATGTTTAGTTGCTGAGTTTAACTCATAGGTGTTAAAGCTACAGTGTTTATAAATGCAGGTAGCATAAGATAGTCATATTATTCAACTAATATAAGGCTTGACTTCAATTTCATTGTGTTTAACATAATCCTACCGTGCAAAAAGAACAGAGTCCTAAAACGGTTTATTGAGCTGCATTTAATCTATGTTTTTCTTTTATAATGGGGAACACCTTCCTCAAGCACCTACACCACTAAATGTGGAGGCAATGACTAAGAAACAATACACTGTACTTATGCCTCAAATCTAATTACTTTGGACCTCTATATCTGATGATATTGTTGTTTGGCTATTTCTTGAGGGCTTCTTGGCTTAAGTGGAGCTATACTGATCTAAGTACATAAGACTACATACAAAGGCAACCCAAGTTATTTTTTGCTGATGCTTGACTAACAAAGAACACACTTAATTTATGTCTCAAATCTAAGTACTTTGGACCTCTATATCTGATGGACTTGTTGTTTGTCTATTTCTTCAAGGCTTTCTTGGCTTATGTGGAGCCATACTGATCCAAGTATATAAGACTATAAACAAGGTAACCCAAGTTCATTTTTGCTGATGCTTGCAGTCCAGGACATTCTTGAAAACAAATTAACCCAAGGCAGAAAGTTCCATACTTGTTTTTCTTGTATGACATAGTTGTTACATATAATAGAACATATTATTATAGGGACGTATTTCTAACTTTTGCAAGAATAATAACTAAAAGTAACAATGGCTAATGTGCTTTTCATCATCATTGTCATTATTACCACTTGCAAAAGCATATGACAAATCATGTTGAAGTTACTTTACCTGATGCAAACCTCAAATTTTCTCAAATTATTACAATCTGCAACAGAGCTACTTTAGTTTCCAGATAGATGGAATGTAACAGCTGTAAAAACAGGTCTATTGAAGTCAACCACTGCCCGACGTGACACTGGCAATGCTACCAGGTATCGATCCGCATTGGTATGAAAACTACCTCTAATTGCAGGGGTTTAAGTTGAAAAAATACATGGAACAACGCTCAACATGTAAAATAAAAAATTAACTTACATTGTGATCTGGCACTTTTACATATTTTGCTGAAACAAGAAGTCCCTTGATCACAAGTCCAAGGATTCAAAATCAAGAAGCAAAAGCAATGAAATAGGCCCCACATAACAATACATTCATATTCAACTATTGAAGCAGGAAAAGTAATAAACAGAGTCCGAAACATACAATAATACTACACTAGTACAGAACAACACAAGTGACCATCACCATTGGAACAATCAAGCTTTTGCAAATTAGTGATCATAAACACTACCTAGAGCTTGATCTCAAATAGTTTTGCTTTCTTGAGCTTCAGGACTATGTCAGCAACAGAACCAATCACAGAAACAACCATTAATTTGACCAATCAACAGATCACTGAATCATTGATAAGCTGATATATATCATATATATACACCTGATAAGCTGCAACTAAAATGTAAAAGAACAGTGAGGTGTCCGATATCAACGAGCCAGAAGGGTTCATAGAATCCAGTAAGAACTGTTATTTCCTCCAAGTTTGGGAACTGCGCAGGGCAGAGGAGAGGAGAGGAACACTTGACAACCATTAATTTCCAAATATTGGCCTAGCAGAAAGAGAGAAGAATGTTCTCGTGAAAAGAATCAATAAACAGTTGCTTATTAACCTCTAAATCAACACAACTATTGATGAGATTCCATGTACAATGGGATAGTAATGGAAGACAGTCAGATCAAACTATTAATGCTATTTCCTCCAACCTTTCATCTGGTAAGTCTTTTTACAGGTGATGAAACTAAAATATATTCTTTGCCAAATGCATTAGTGTAGCAACTATGACTAACCCCCTCACTCTATGCAGTGGCAAATAGGCGCCTGAGCTTAGTAGAACCAAAAATTTGAATAGGCCTGGCTTGACCAGTTCAAAATCCAAGCTTGAAGAAGCTCAAGCCCGGACCCTTGACAGTCCTAGAAGCAAAGTTTAGCACCCTAGAGAGTGAAAGGTTTCCACCTGCTAGTAGTAGTGTCCTAGAAGACAAGATCTCTATGGTAGATAATCTCTAGAAAAATAGCATCTTCACCTCCAGCTAATCAAATTATTAATATAAATTTTAAAATAGCAGCCCTTGGAGTTAGTCACTTCTCACTATAGCTTCAGTTTTTGGACATATTAGGATGAATCAGAAGTTCAGAGGAATCAGAACTAATCATCCTGGTATCCATCTTCATCATAGTTTACCAACAAATCTATGAAGGTCCCTAAATTTTATATACTTAAACAAGAAATTTAAATAAAGAAAATGTAGTTCTTTCAGGCATGAAGAAGTTGAATCCATTCAATGTTACATAGATGTCAACATATAATCAGGGTTTTAAAACTTGGTATATTATTGATTCCCTACTATAACAGCATCAAATCAAATTGCCAGCCAGAGAATTGATACTAGTCCAAAAAGTTTCATAAATGGGACTATTGGGGCCTATTTGTTTGCACTAACAAGTGTTTTAGGCATTAGAAAAACCCACCCCAAACACCCAAACACAAAATCTACATGAACTGCGATTTAGGGCAAGTTATCCAGACTCAACACAACATAATTAGAAAAAAGAAAAAAGGATGAGAGTAAGGGAATTCTTACAAATGGGTGATGATGATGCAAGTGATAGCAGAGTCAAAATCTCCGGATTCGGAGATTCGGGAGAAATCGGGGTAGCGTCGATGATCGAGATATTCCAATGTGCATTCCGCAATCGAACATGATCCTCTTCTCGCCAATCGACACAACCACGCAGCTCTTGCCAACCTCTTCCCCAGCTCCTGGAGATTCAAGGATTCCATATAAAAAAGGGAGGTTTACAGTAGAAGAAATCTAACAAGCTAACAAAGACAAAGATAAAAAAAACGGAGGAAATTAGACCTAGGAGGAAGAAGAGAAGAGAGGAAGAGAGAGAGAGAACCAAGGGAGAGTGGGAGTGGTGTGCAGGTGGGCGCAGGGCGGAACGGAGGAGGAAGCAGGGGAGAGGGAGAGGAATAGGGGAGGAAGAAGAGAAGAGAGAGAGAGAGAGAGAGAGAGAGAGAGAGAGAGAACCGAGGGAGAGAAGAAAGAGAGAGGTGTGCGGTGTGTGCGGAGTGCAGGAAGAGGGACGGGTGTACCTGGTGCAGGGGAGTCGTCCAGCGGCGCAAGGAGAAAGATGAAGGCTCTGCGGGCGTCAGGGGGCTGCTGCACGAGATTGGCAGTGCTGCTGTGGTCGTCTGGCGGAGGAAGATGAAGTGGGTCGTGCGCCTGGGAGAGGTCTGGAGAGGGAGGGAGAGATAGAAATGGATGAGAGGAAATGGGTTCTCGAGGGGTGCGAAGGAGATGAGAGAACGACGATGGAGATGGGTTCTGCCGTTCTGGTGGGGACGATTCACGCTTGGGAGAGGTCTGGAGAGTGAGGGGAGAGAAAGAAATGAGTAGAAGGAAAAGAGGGATTAAAGAGGGAAAGGGGGGGATTGTGGAGGCGGGAGGGGGAAAATTTTGGTTTACGGTAAGAAAAATTCTACAGAGCTGGGGCTTTTGTTCCCGGGCTCTGGCCAATGGCTCCCCGTGGGAGTTGTGTCCAACGGCTCCCCGTGGGAGTCGTGCCAGAGCCTGGATTGCCCGGGCTCCGTAGCACGGTTGTTACCGTAAACTTCGGTAAAAATGATTTTATTTTTCTTAATATTTACCGACGATTAATATAAAACGTCGGTAATAAATTTTCTGACGCTAATATTTGTCGGTAAAAAAACAAATTCGTCAGTAAAGGTCTCTATTTTTAATTTTCCTAAAAATAAAATTAAACTTTACCGACGTCTTACACAAAAAAAAAAAAAAAAAAAAAAAAAAAAAAAAAAAACGTCGCTAAAAGATCATTTTACCCACTTCATAAAATTCGCCTATAATAGAATTCGTCGATAATAGTCTTTGATATTTATTTTCCCTAAAAATGAAGTTAATAATAAAATTGAACTTTGCCGACGGTTTTCAAGGACGGCTGGTGGTGGTGGGGCAGGTAACGACCCCCGGAAAAATTGGAAATGGGCACGAGCACTGCACTCGAGGGGGGAGTAACTTGTAGGAGCTAACGGTATGGAAATAGGACTCCCGATTAGAGAATTAGAAGCGAAAATATAGGATTTTCCAACACTTAGGCTCGAAAACGGCCCGCCAGGGGTCCGGAATAGGTAACGGCCCCCGGAAAAATCAGAAACAGGCACAAGCACTTCGCTCGAGTGTAAAGTAATTTGTAGGAACTGACGGTTCGCGAATAGGACTCCCGGTTAGAGAATTAGAAGCGAAACATAGAATTTTCCAACACTTAGGCTCGAAAACGGCCCGGCGGGGGTCCGGAACGGGAAACGGACCCCGAAAAAAATCGGAAACCGGCATGACCACTTCGCTCGAGGGTAGAGTAACTTGTAGGAATTGATGGTTCATAAATAAGACTCCCGATTAGAGAATTTTGACTCCCCCCACCTTTTTATCCTACATTAAAAAATGCGGCAGCTTCATATAGGGTATAACAAAATGATCAATGAGCAGACAAAAAGGGGTGTATAACCACATTAAACGATCAAATGATAATATAACATAAAGAGTTGGAATGAAAGGGGAAAAATGATAGGCTCTTTATGCCTATTCTTATTCAAATTCTCTTTGAATACAAGGAGGTTGATTCCTCCATAGAAAGAACAAAATTAATCTAACACTGAAGGAGACTTATGAAATATTTTTTGTACAAATCTTATGAGGGAAAGTTGGAATCTAAAATATAATTTATCCAATTGATGCAGACACATTAGCAAGGACATCTATTTGATGGGCCACCTCTTCAACAGCGTGTAGGCTACAAATAAATATCTATCTAATATTCTAAATTAATATTGGTTTTCGAAAAGGCCGAACACTCTCATAGAAAATTTTCTTTTTTTGTGCCATGACATTCCAAGAAGTTTGCCCAAGCATAAAATTAATATTGGTAACAATCTCTGATTTTTTAAAAATGAAGTTAATTTATGAATGACATTTGCCGACGTCTTTTTGTAAAAGTCTAATTTTTACCGACGAATTTGTAAAAACGTTGCTAAAAGTGCAACTTGTTGTAGTACTTCTTGGATAACAACTTCAATGTTGGCATGCACGAAGGGCTTAAGTGTGAGACAGAAGAGAGGGGGGCTTTAGTGCGAAATAGAAGAAATGGTTGACAGAGTGTCTTCTTGAGTCACGACTTCAATACTTGTGAGAGAGGAATAGGCTCAAGTGCGAGAGAGAAATGAGGGTTTGTAGACAGTGTCTTCTTGGGTCACGACTTCAATACTTGTGAGAGAGGAATAGGCTCAAGTGCGAGAGAGAAATGAGGTTTTGTAGAGATTGGCTTCTTGGGTCATGACTTCAGTGCCCGTGTACGTGAAAATGAGTGATAAGGGTCAAAGTGTGTCTCTTGGGGGCATGGTTTCAGTGATCCTAAATACAAAACCACGACATTTTAATAAAGAGAAATAATTAGTGATAAAATATTTTTGTCTCCTTAAATACAAGAATAGAGAATTTATTATTGGTGACGAAATATTTTTGTCTTCTACAACTTAACCTTACGAGACGAAAAATATATTCGTCGCGCAATCAATCACAATAAGCATTACGCAAGTAGAATTTATTAGTGACGAAATATTTTCATCTCCCACAACTTATTCTTCCGAGACAAATATATATTTATCGCCCATTTAACAGGAAGATGAAATTGCATGATGGAGTGTTTATTGGTGACGAAATATTTTCGTCTTCCATAACTTATCCTTATTGGTGACGAATTACGTTCATCGCAAAAACAAATTATATTTTGTGATAAAAATGTTTGTCTCCAATGAGCTAAAATAATTCACCCCACAACTTATTCTTCTGAGATAAAAATATATTTGTCGCCCATTTAACAGGAAGATGAAACGGCATGATGGAGTGTTTATTGGTGACAAAATATTTTCGTCTTCCAAAACTTATCCTTATTGGTGATGAATTACGTTCGTCGCCGATACAAATTATATTTTGTGACAAAAATGTTCATCTCCAATGAGCTCAAATAATTCGCCCCACAACTTATTCTTTCGAGACAAAAATATATTTGTCGCCCATTTAATAGGAAGATGAACGGCATGATGGAGTGTTTACTGGTGACGAAATATTTTCGTCTTCCATAACTTATCCTTGTTAGTGACGAATTACGTTCGTCGCAAAAACAAATTATATTTTGTGACAAAAATGTTCGTCTCCAATGAGCTCAAATAATTCGCCCCACAACTTATTCTTCCGAGACAAAAATATGTTTGTCGCCCATTTAACAGGAAGATGAACTGCATGATGGAGTGTTTATTGGTGACGAAATATTTTCGTCTTCCATAACTTATCCTTATTAGTGATGAATTACATTCGTCGCAAAAACAAATTATATTTTGTGACAAAAATGTTCGTCTCCAATTAGCTAAAATAATTCACCCCACTGACAACTTATTCTTCCGAGACAAAAATATATTTGTCGCCCATTTAACAGAAAGATGAAACGGCATGATGGAGTGTTTATTGGTGATGGAATATTTTCGTCTTCCATAACTTATCCTTCTCGGTGACGAATTACGTTCATCGCAAAAACAAATTATGTTTTGTGAAAAAAATGTTCGTCTCCAATGAGCTAAGATAATTCGCGCCACCGCAAGTGAAATTGGCGCCTTATTTTGGTGACGAAATATTTTTGTCTTCCATAACTTATCCTTATTAGTGACAAATTACATTCGTCGCAAAAACAAATTATATTTTGTGACAAAAATGTTCGTCTCCAATGAGCTAAAATAATTCACCCCACTGACAACTTATTCTTCCGAGACAAAAATATATTTGTCGCCCATTTAACAGAAAGATGAAACGGCATGATGGAGTGTTTATTGGTGATGGAATATTTTCGTCTTCCATAACTTATCCTTCTCGGTGACGAATTACGTTCATCGCAAAAACAAATTATGTTTTGTGAAAAAAATGTTCGTCTCCAATGAGCTAAGATAATTCGCGCCACCGCAAGTGAAATTAGCGCCTTATTTTGGTGACGAAATATTTTTGTCTTCCATAACTTATCCTTATTAGTGACAAATTACATTCGTCGCAAAAACAAATTATATTTTGTGACAAAAATGTTCGTCTCCAATGAGCTAAAATAATTCGCGCCAACACAAATGAAATTGGCGCCTTATTTTGGTGACGAAATATGTTCATCTTCCATAACTTATCCTTATTGGTGATGAATTACGTTCGTCGCAAAAAAAAAAAAAAAAAAAAAAATGACAAAAATGTTCGTCTCCAATGAGCTAAAATAATTGGCGCCAACGCAAATGAAGTTGGCGCCTTATTTTGCCAGACGAAATTTTGTTTTCGTCTCCTATACTTTTGAAAAAAATTAAAACAAATGACAAAATTTATATTTCATCCTCTTTGGGTGTTCTTTTAAGACAAAAAAAAAATTTCGCCATTAAATTTCGTCACAACAGCCTAGATTTCTTGTAGTGTCAAGAGCTCCTAAAATGAAGGGGAGCTGGAGACTCGTTCTTACGAACGTCCTCCGTGAGAAACGGTCAACACACTCAACCATGAGTTTGTTGGCTTTTTGGTAGAATTTTATTAGTTGGGTTAAAATTGTCAAACTCGAAAACTAGCTTCAGAGGCTTAGAGTCTAGTTGTTTAGGCCAAAATTACCACCCTCTTAATATCATTTCTCAATAAAGTAATGCCTTGTGCGAACGTCAAGTAACAGGTTTGGGGTTCTTATTGTGGATATTATCAAGACCAGGTATGGTGAAATGTTAAGTGTCCCATGTCACAAGGAAGGTACGAGCTTTCCATTTCCTTTCATCCTAGCTCACCTAGTCGACAGTTATTTAAAAGTTACTCATCACCATTAACATTAGATCGAAAAACAGAAGTAGAATTTGCTTGTAAACCCCTTAAACTTGTGAGGGCGAAGATCGAGGGAATAGGATGATGTGATGAGCTGGCTGATTGTATAATGGAATGTTTTTGCATCCCTCCAGCTCCATGATGACCATGCATCCATGTGGATTCACATCTAAGCTAGATACAACAGGTGCACGTCACTCAAATTCTCAACAAATAAATTATTTCCTAAATAATTGAAAACAATAATAATATGGGATTTTGATGGATTAATCCTCCTTAACTCTTATTTCCACCATTTAATAACAAAATTTCAAATAATGTCACCAGAATCACTTGACTTTGGACAACTCTCTTTTTTAGCATAGGACGCCCCCCGCCCCCCCCCCAAAAAAAAAAAAAAAAAAACCTAGAAAACAAAAAAAAAAAAAAGAAAAATCCCTCTTTCTTCTTTGATTCTCACCTTTGACATGGATTAGAGCAATATTTCTTTATGCCCCGACCATTTTGACATGGATTAAATCTGATTTTCACCATTTAATGACATCCATCGTTCCCATGATATCATGGGATTTATTAGTTAATTTAACATCCAATTTTTATAATCGGCAACCAAAATTGTTTTTAACAAAACATGCAAAATGGTATTTTGTGAGAAAAAATACAAAGATGGCCACCATTTCTCATATTTTATCATTGTGAAAAACTTCATCCCAAGATGTTGTAGAAAAGCCATGATATCATCGGATTTATTAATTTCTTTAACATTCATTGTTTCAATTGTATCATGAAATTATCTATTTTTTAAAAAACTTATCTAGTACTATTCCCATGGTATCATGAGATTTGTTTGTTTCTATAAAATCCACTTTCTTCAGCTAGCAAACAATATTATTTTCTTAAACAACAAAAAGCAAGATTGTTTTTTTACAGAATATGAAAAATGACATTTTGTCACATCTGACCGCCATTTCTCAGATTCAATTATGGAACACGAATGGAAGAAGAGAAGAATAAAAAAGGTAAACAAGAGACTACATGTATTGCGAATATATGAGACGAGGGGGAGAAGGTGGGAAGAGAATATGCCTCAATGCAAGGGAGAAAAGATGCACACATCATCACTATCTTAGTTCTGCATAAAGAGAACTCAAGTGAAAAATGAAAGAGAGTGGACACGGAAAGTGAATGAAATGCACGGGGTTGGGTGTTTTATTTTTACATTCGGATACAACAATCATTGAATTATAGGCAAAATTGAAAAAAAGAAAAGAAAGAAATTATGACCAAATCAAACGACTTGGCTGGTATTATGTGAAGGTTTATCATTAAATAGTGAAAATCAGGTTTAAAGAGGATTAATCCACAAAAACCCCTCTAATCTAAATAAGTTTTTTTCCCTCCATTCTTACCCCGTTTTATTGTACGTACATCTCTCAGTCCTTTCAAATTCGAAGATTCTTTTGAAATATCTAGATGTTATTGACAAAAGCTAGCTGTTGTAGCCTTGTAGGTGGATACCTCGCGAGTATGATGATATTTTCAAAACATGTCCCATTCTTGTGACACTGATAGCACTTGTGGCTGTCCTCCACCACAACTTGAAAATCATTTCACATCCATTCCAACTACCTGCCACTAAGAAGTTATAAAAAGAAGCCCCTGTGCTTGGAATGGTTCATCCATACCCAGCGTCCAGGGTTGGCCTCCAAGTCCATCTAACCCATTCATGGCACCAGCCACCTCCTCAAGATACACACCCTTCCTCCTAGTACTACTCCTTTCAGCCATCCTGGTTACGTCTGAAACTTTAATCAAGGAGACCCACATGACGTTCTACCTTCAAGATTGGGTCACCGGAAAAAATGCGACTGCTCTTCCCGTCGCCGGGAGAAATAAAACATCAAAACCAACGGACTTCGGCACCGTGATGGTCATCGACGATGCGGTCACCGCCGGCCCCAAGAGGAGCTCACCGCAAGTGGGGCGCGCACAAGGAACTTATGTGAATTCAATGTTGGATGGAACCGATGTTCATCTAATCTTTTCGATCATCTTCACGAATGCAAAGTACAACGGTAGCACACTTGAGATCCAAGGGGCCGATAGGTTCTCGTTAAATCAGAGAGAAGTATCGGTGGTGTCGGGAACCGGAGCATTTCGGTTTGTTAGAGGCTATGTTGTTTTAACTACAGTCTTTTTTCGCAACCTCAATGCTGTGGTCCAGTGTAATGCCACCATTCGCCATTACTGATGGTTATCATGCTATGGTGCTGGACCATTGATTTAGAGCTCTACTCGACTCGACATGATTAGAATTGGCAAGGTTGATCCAACTCAAGAAGGTTTCGAGTGATCATTTTTCATCTTTAATGGTTTCTAATTGCTCCTCTTGTGTTGTTGAGTGTTGTTGAGTGTATTTCACAGGAAAGAGTGGAAACCATATAACTGTGTGTCACACGTTTTCCCTTTTTTGGTTTCTGATGTGAGTGGTTAATATTATTTGGAAATATTGTTTACTTGAACGTGATTAATTTCTAGGAAGTTCTCAATCTAATGTTCTTTTAAAACTCGGGTCTCATTTGTCTGCATGAAATTGAATTTTCAGAAGTTTCTTTTACGAACCTAACTAAATTAAATTGGAAAAATAAAGATGAAAATAAACAAATAGCCATCAAATAATCTCTCTTTCCACGGAAAGTGGTTGCTAAGACATTCTCAAATTAGTAATCAAATCTTAAGAACATATATGTCACATCTACATCTCGGCCACCTTTATTCTTCATCTCTCACCATATTAATATTGCCTTGTTGAAACCTATTTCATCATGAATTTCCAATAATTCAATACCATCCCGACAAGCATGCCCTTAGAGAAATCGTTTTGCATTGTTTCTTGCGTATGGTTGGACTTTGACCATCTATTATTAAGTGAAGATTTCCATCGAATTCTTCATATCCAGTAGTATTCATGCCACACCTTGTCAATTTGTAAACAGGGAGTACTTCAAACACATCCGGCCAATTTCGCTACAAAAAGTTTATGAAATAGCTCTTAAAATGCTTCAAAATTTAAAATTTACTTTTTATTTTTATTTTTATTTTGTTTCTTTTGTATTATCATTTAAGAAACTCACTTGTAAAGTTTCTAACAGTAACATAAGAAAATTTTAAGTTCTTCAAAAAGTAACTTGTCAAGTTCTAGCAATAAAATAAACATTTAAATTATTCATTTTTATGTTTTACTAAAAAAATCTAAAAATAAACAAGATTTGATAGAATTATCTGCCCCAATTCATGGGAGGGTAATTAGGACTCCACTCATGAGTTATAACAGTCCCAGACTAGCGGAATCCTCTTCAAAATCCAAAAGGTAGGTTCCATCCATATCCATAGTTTCATATAAACCATTTTAATTTAATTAAGCTCTTTTTGGGCCCCTTAGTTTAATTTGACAAATTCAATCCATTGGCACTCACCATATCTCATAAATTGGTACCAACTCCAATTACCACTCACCAATTGCCAGTAAGATTCACTTAAAAAGAAAATAAATAAATAAATAAATATATATATATATTTATATGATAAACTAGTATTAGGTGCTGCTGGTTAGAGTAAATTTGAAAGGCATCCCATCCTCAATTTTCCTACGCACACAACCAACATTGTTGAATTGTGCCCAAAGAAAGTGCTTGAGTGTTGGACTTTTGGACCCAAGCCATGACTTTTGGCAGAAGATAAATAGTCATGGAGCGTGTTTCTTTGAATGATGGACAGAGGTACTTTGTGCAACATTCCAAGTTGTGGGCCCCACTCCATAGCCTGATAAAGATTTGACTGAAGATGGGCAGAGGAACTTTGTTCAACATTCCAAGTTGTGGGCCCCACTCCATAGCCTGATAAAGGTTTGAGTTGAATCTAGATCCTCCATGCAATTCACCACTGGGGTCCACTTATCAAAATCCAAGCAGGTCAAAACCACTGTTTTCCCTGTGTATTAATGGTGGTTGGCCGATCTTCAACCAGTCCCCATTGTCAATGGATCACTGGTGAAACATATGAAATCACAACATAATCGATGTGACCGCCGGGCCAAATTAAATTGGAGTAAAACCTTTCCCAGCCCTAAAACACAGCGGACCACTGATCTCCCTCCCTTTGGAATCTTCTGCAAAAATATATACATGCATACATTCCCATCAGGCTATGGCCCTCTTAAAAGATGGGGACCCCTTGGAATTAAAGGCTCCTACCGATTGGATCGGGACCCCTTCGAATTAAAGGCTCATTCTAAAACGCCTCTTATTAATAAGCAGGGCGGAACCAGGATCCAAGCTAATGTGGGGCCATTGTAAAAAAAAAAAAAAAAGAAAAAAAAATTTCTTGAGAGGGCCATGTGTAAAAGCTGTTTTAAATTTTAATATATCTAATGGGCCTTATTGTAATTTAGGGGGACCATGGCTCCCACCAGCGCGCCCCACCCCCCGTTCCGCCCCTGTTAATAAGGATACACTTTTCTCTCTATGGAGTGACTTAGGGTTATAAAGATAGTTTGTAGTGCATGGAATTTTAAAGACATCGGGTGATCTGAAAATTATTTTAATTTGATAATGATAATTTTCAATTTTTAAAGTCTAAACTAATAGTATTTTTTAAGTTCATATAAAATGTAGGTAAACTTCAATGGTTTAAATTTCTCAAAGATAAGACTATGTGCATGTTTGGCATCTCAATTTTTCTAAGTCTCTAAAGCGGACATAAGTTTGAAAAATTAGAGGTGTTTGGCAAAGGATTCTACCCTCTGCCCATTTTAGACATTTAATTAATGTTGTATAAAGTAAAGAGAGGAGAAAACATTAAATTGCAATCATTGGATATCTAGAGATTCCTGTGAAAGTTTGAGATTGAATAGACTCTTTAATCATTTTCTTTCTTTAAAAATAAATAAATAAAACTATACATCTAAAACCCAAGTCACCAAATATATGACTTTGTCAAGAGAAAAAAAATTCCAAAGACAATTCTTGCTATCCAAACATTTTCTTAGTCGTCCCTTTGCAAGAGAGGATAGACAATATAATGCTCGCTTAACATTTGATGCTTAGTAGAAGTGTAGGAAAAAAAAAAAAAAAAACTAAAAATCAATTATCTATATTTAGGCCCTAGCCTTGGCCCGGCTCTCGAGGGTAACGTAAGGGCCTAGGTATTACAAGCCCTCCAAGGGCTTTGGTCTGCCACTGCCCGGCCCTATATATATTAAGGGTAGGGTAAGGACAACCCTGCACCCGGCCCAACCTAACAAGAGATATTTTTTTTATATCTCAAAATATCCCCACCTTTGATAGGAGTGATCCCTAGGCCCCACGCCCACACCCACACAGATGGGGGATGGTTAACGCTGAGGAGAATCGATGCCAGGACCTCTGGGGAGCAAACCCAGTATCCTAACCACCGAGCAAACACTTTATGGGCATATATTAAGGACCATTTAGTTGAGGAATCAATAGGAGTGCTCATGGGCTAGGCCACCCTTGGCCCGATGAGGGGCAAGCTCGCTTTCGTCCATTGACGGGCCTTGAGTTAGTACTTGGGTCAGGCCTTGATCTAAAAGTTGGGCCTGCTTAATATTTGGGTAGGGCTACAATATTAAATGATAGAAAGCCCGAATCTCACCCCGAATAAGTAGTGTTGTGTGTTTTAGTGACTGAATTACTGAATTGCCAAGTGACAGAAAGCCTGGTTCGGCCTAGACCGATTGACTAAAATGGAGGGCTTGGCCTGAGACAAGGTACTGAATTGGCTTGAGCCTAACCTCTTTATTATTGGGTTTTACCAAAGAAAAAAAAACAAACCTGTTTTCATTATGAAAATGTCTACAGAGCCCGGGTTTTTGTGCCCGGGCTCTGGCACGGCTACCATGGGAGCCTGGGATCCAACGGTTCCCACGGGGAGCTGTGCCAGAGGCCGGGCACAAATCCGGGCACTGTAGCACGGTTGTTTCATTATTAGGTTGAAAATACTTACTCCAGCAGTGGGATTTTGGGCTGAGTCCCGATTGAGTTGAAAGGTTAAATACAACAGAGCAGGCCGACCCGCGTGCAAGTAGCTTGGGGTTCATTTGTCATTGTTTTGGTTTCCTGAAAACATGCAAGGTCCCAACTGCAACTCGCCCTTTTTCTGTTGTCAGTCTTTTAATTTGTTGTTTAAAATTTCATACTAGGTTGGCCGGTACTGTCAACATCAAATGTAATCGATCCCTAGGCGCATGTGTGATACAGAGATGCTGAGACTGGTCAACCATGAGTGTATTGGCTTTTTTTAGAATTTTGTTAGTTGGATTAAAATTATCTATCTGGAAAACTAGCTTCACAGGGTTAGAGTCAAGTTGTTTAGGCCAAAATTGCCACCCTCCTAGTATCATTTCTTACCAAGTTTGGGCCGGGTTCTTATTGGGATATTATCAAGACCATGTATGGTGAAATGTAACCAGTGACCCATTTCACAAGGAAGTTGCGAGCTTTCTAATTCCTTTCATTCTAGCTCACCTATAATCTATCAACCTCCCTCCCCCAAATCGACAGTTATTTAAAAGTTACTCAACACCATTAGATTAGAAATAAAAAATAGCATTGCTTGTAAAGCCTTGGGGGTGTTCACGGGCCGGGGTGGGGCATACCAGGCCCCGCCCAACCTTAGAAACACATGACCAGGCCCAAGCTCGAAACTAGCCTTGAAAGTCAGGCCCGAGATCACCCATTTAGTCAACCGGGCTGAGATGAATCAGGCTTTTGATCAAATTTGTGAGCTTTCTAGCAAGTCTTTGGCCTAAATAAATTAAATTACATGCACTCCATATACAGGCCAGGCCAGGCCAGGTCGGGCTATGGGCTTTCTTTCACTTAATCCAGCCTGATTATTAAACGGGTCCAAACTGCATATCCAAGCCCGCCTAAAGTGGGTTTAGCCGGGCTCTGGCTGGGGCTGGGCCGGCCCATGAAGACCCCCAGTAAAGCCCTTGAACTTTGAGGGCGAAGATCGAGGGAATAGGATGATGTGATTGATGAGCTGGCTGATTTTGTAATGAAAATGTTTCCCATCCCGTCAGCACCATAATGATCATGCATCCATGTGGGTTCACGCCTAAGGGTTTTTTATATATATATATATATATATATATATATATTTTATTTAAATAACAAGGGTGTCCCAAAAAGGCCAGACTAATCCGTTACAATAAATGGGGTTTTCAGCAACGAAACTATTTGCGATGCGACCCAAAGTGTCACAAAAAGTAAATTTTTTGTAACGTAAAACTAAACCCATTGCAACAGGTTTAAAATTTGTGATACAAGATTATAAGCGCTGCAAATAGATATTTTTAGCAATGAATAAAGTGTGTCGCAAACAAATGCGTCAAAAAATACATCGTGCAAAGCAATTCATGCACACGCCAAATGGCAGTTAAATTATTCGCACCGCTAGATACAGATTATTGACACAATCATACGTCGCAAATAAGTGTCTCTATTTGTGATGCCCTGCGTCGCAAATAGTTTTTAGTTGGGATGGTTTCCTTATTATGTAGCAGAAAAGTTAATGTATTTGCAACAGCTTCCTTTTTGCGTCACGCATAATATCTTATTCATGACGCGGATACCTTTGTGTCGCAGATAATTATTATTAACTAACTCCATCTTATGGCGTCGTAAAAATTTTAAGCTGAACATTCACTAATTTCTTCCCTCCGCCATCATTATGAAAAACAAAATTATACATTTATTTGGGACGCAATTTTGGCGACACAAATAATATTTGCACTCACCAAAAATGTGAATTAACCTAATTTTTAGTAGACATATGGCCCTGTTTTGTATTTTTGTTTGATGCCTCTATTTAAATCTAACCATCTTGTTGGAGTTCTTTCTAGTGCTAATGCTAAATGCTTTGATGAATAACAGGAAGTTGCAATGATCAACTCAATGGTTTGGGAGTTGGTTAATCTGTGATCTGACGGGTTAGAGTGTTACACCCTATCCCGAGTTAATTAAGATTAACTCTAATTAATTGAGATTAAAGTAGATTAAACATGATTAGTCAATTTAAATGTGATTAATAATCAAAATGGGTCAAGTTAGTTACAAGTGAATGAATTAAGCATGATTGAATAGATTTGAAAGAGATTAAGTTAATTGAATTGATTTTGTATTCAATTGGATGGAATTAAGGACTTTTTCATAAATACGAGTTTTATCGTCTTTTGTCAAATGTGGTGAAATTTGATACCATCGTGTGTATCTCAACGAGTACGTCAACTTTCATAAAATACTCGATTTCATTTGACCTCAAATGAAGGAAGTGGGTCTTGGTTTGATTGAAGTTGGAAGTAAGGTAAGTAAATGGGTTTAAATGCAAATTTCAGTTTATATATAAAAGGTTCTAAAAGAACCCAAGTTGTGTTTCAGTCGGTCATTTCCTGCAGCAAAATTAAAACCCAAACCCTTGCTCTTTTCTTTCTTCTTCATTTCTTCTCCATTAAAGTATTTGAAAAGAGGCTATCCTAGCCTAGTGGATTAAGTGGAAATTTGTATTGTTTTCATCTTCTTCGTCAACTTGTTTGGTTCCTTTGAAGTTGGATTTGGGGAAAAACTCAGTTATTCATCTCTTCAAGCTATCAAGTAAGTGAGCCATAATAGTTTTAGAACTTTTAAGTTCAGTTAGGTGATTAGAAGTAGTCTCTATTACTAGTAGCTTATGAGATTTCTGTTTTGGTTGTGTTTGTGCTATTAGGATTAGAAAAATGGTTTCAATTAGTGGAATTTGATTACAAATTGGGCTAACAAGAGAGGGTTTTTGTACCAAACTTCAATTAAAGGCAAGTGTAAACAGTTTATTATGATTAGATGCTAAATTATATAGATTTCATTTGATTTGTTATAGTTATGAATTCAGCCCTATTATGTTAAAATTGAATTATGTGAATGGGTTGATTGATTGTGTAAGTGCCTAAAATAATACAGACTTGTTTAGAAGGTGAAGATACGCTCTGAGCTGTCGTTGCGTTATTCTTTGGGAATAATCGGATGCCTGAAAGCTGAAAGAGAAGGAAGAGACAAAGGTGAGAGGCCCCTGGCTGCTATCAATCGAAGGCACTCCGACGCCTAAATTAGTACAGTTACTGAACAAAGGGTGAGTGAATGGGGAAGAATAGAGGATTCAGGAGTTTCTTACCTTCTGCTTGCTCTACCTTGTGCAAATTTATAGGTGTTGGTCCTCTAAAGCCCTTCTTGAGTGGGGGTTTGTGGATGCATAGTCTCATCAGACCATACTTTTTCCCGTTAGTGGAGGTAGGTAGAGGCTCTGTCCCATCAGGCCATACCTTGATCTTCAATATGATTGCTGATGAGATGGCTGAGTGAGATCCACGTCTTTTCTATATCCGGCGCCCATCTTGTCTGTCAGAACGTAGCCATGTCCTCATTAATTATTGATTGACATGATGCCCCACCTCGGCTGGCCGACCTGCTGACGCCCACATCACCGTAGCGCCATTGCCGAACTGCGCGTTCTATTGCATTTACCGAGCTACACAAAAAAGGGGGACAGACGGACAGTGTTTTCTCCGAGGTGGACCCATATCCAGGAGCTGGGATCGGTACAGGCCTAGCCGGGTCATTTGCTGGATCTTGTGCTAGTGAAATGTCCTCACACAATTGCCCCCCAAGCTCTGGGTTTCTGAGTTTGGCTCTGAGACCGAGAGCTTGACATTAAAAGAGGAAATTTTATCTCGGTGTGGGCCTTTGGAGAATACGGATGCCTTATTTATGAGGCCTTTATCTTGGGCAATTAATAAGGTGATTAAAGCCGCAACCACTTTGTCTGCCTAAGATAATTGATTAGCGCACTGCCGTCATTCCGTCTGCCTCAGACAATTAATGAGGTTAGTAGGCGCGACTCTTTGCTCTATGTGGGGAACCAACCGTCGGTGCCACGTGTCACCGTTTGAAGGGTCTTCTAGCAATTTTTTTTTTGGGGGGGGGCGTGTGCAACGGTTGAGGCGGCGGCTCACGCCCTCGAAATTTGAAGAGGCGCTCTTCTTCTATAAGTAGGAGTGTCGCCTCCCCCCTTTTCTCTATTTTTACGTTTTGCTTGAGCGAGCGATTTGCAGAAGAAAAAATAGGAAAGAACTTCCGTTCGCCAATGAGATCTCAACCCTCTCTCAATCTTCACGAGTCTTTGTGAGTTCCCTCCTCTTTTCTCGATTTTCATCCTTTCTAGGGTTTTTTTAGAGAGATGGGGATTTATAGGCACTGGGCGGACACCCCTGAGGCTATGGCCAGCTTCAGGGGTATGTATGGCATCCCCGATGATGTCTGGATTAGGTTAGATGACCCTGACGACATGTTTGATGGCTTCGCCTTCACTGACGGATGGATGTTTCCCCTAGTGGCCATAGTTGAGGGGGGGGGGGGGTTTAGATTTCCAGTTCACCGGCTTCTGAGAGCGTGCCTGTCGGCATGGCATCTCAGCCCTTGCCAACTGATAGCCAATGGTTACAAAATAATAATAGGCGCTGTAGAACTCAAAAAGATTCTAAGGATCAACCTCGGCGTCCATGACATTGAGGACGCATATGACGTGTGCAAATTAGTAGGGGATGGTACCTGTTTCTACTTTCGGGGGAGGCCAGGAAGCGAACAATTTGTTACCGACCTGGAAGACTTGAGTCGCCACGCCGGGGACGATCGCCTGTTTGTTTCCGGCAATTGGGAGCTTGGGGAGAGGGAGAACGCAACGGAGAGGCGGTATAGGATACCCCAGCATTACGGGATTCCTCCAAGTAAATGTCGAACTCCTTTGTGCCTATTTTCCTTCTCTTCTTTTTGCCGACCTGAGACCCTTATGTTTTGTTTGTGCAGAAATTGGGCAGAGGAGGAGTGAAGCCATCAACTCTGGTTGGAGACCGAACAGTGACTGGCAAAGGGCGATACGCAAGTATAAGGGCCATAACTCTCGCGCTGCCTGGTCGCTCCTCGTGTACGAATCGAGGTACAAGACTTATATAAAAAGAAAACCTGTGGCCGACGACACGACCGCCGACCTCGAGCGTCGAAAGGTTTCAGGAGCCGAGACCTCTACTTCCTTGGCCGAGCCAGAGCCTGATCTGCAACAGATCGTTGAATCCTACACCTCTCCAAGCTCAGAGGGAGGAAGAATGCCACCCCGTCGTCCTCCGCTGGTGACGAAGAAGTTGGGGACAAATTCTTTAGTGGGGAAGCTTCTGCCCTCAATCCCCCTGTTGCCAACAAACAACCGGACCCTACTGCTCAAGGTGCCACCGGGGCTCCTTCTCCTGCAGGCGCTTCGATCCGAGAGCGCCCTGCAGAGATTTCTAAGGAAAAACCTCAGACGGAGAAGGGATCCAGACTAGAAAAGCCGAGCTCGTCGAGACGGGAACGTCCCGCCGGGGAAGAGAGAAAGGGAGCCCCGGAAAAGCGGCCCAGGATGGAGGGCCCAGCCGAGAAGACCTCAGGGCGAGGCACGGAGCAGGCCTCGGGGGCGGGCTCGGCCACCCAGCGGGAGGGGCCGGCCATTTGGAGACCATCCTTGTCGCTTGGGCCGGGGAGGCCGGTCACGGTAGAAGACCGTCTCCACGGAAACCCTTTTGCTGCAGCAACGTTCTCGAACGCCTGTGCTCTGCCGCAGGATATAGAGAGGCGCAGCGCTAGGAAGACGCGACATTGCTGATTGGTACTCTGCAATCGGCTTTCTCGGTAAGTCTTCTAAAATCATTGACTGCTTTACCATTGGGTTCCCTTTCTTGACATTTGGATCTTCCTTCTAGCAAATCATTCAGCAGGAGAAGGTGTCATTGGATAGAGTCCGGCACAGGGACACTCGGATCGAGAAGCTGGATGCCGCGAGGAAGAAGCTTTTCGAGGCCCTGGAGGGCAGTTGCCAAAAGCTGAAGGAGGAGGAGGAGAAAAACTTCAGCCTTGGCAAGGACCTCGAATCTGCCGTGAACGAGGTTTGCAAGGTGAAGGAAGAATGTCTCGCTTAAGGGGGCGGCCGAAGTCAAAGCTAAAAGGGCGATTCAGCTTGAGGCCGAGCTGGAAGAAGCGAAGGCTGAGTTGGGAAGGAAGAGCGCCGAGCTTGAGGTCGTTCGGGAAGAGAAGGCTGATATCGAGGCTTCGACCCAAGCAGAAATGGACGCCGCTTATCGCGACGAGGTGGAGGAAGCCACTAAGGACTACGATGCGCAAATCGATGTCCTAGGCCCGCGTCTATTCGAGTATGGGTGCAAGGCTTTTTTAAAAAAGATGGGGGTCCTTGAGGATCATCCCATATATCAGGACCTGCCTAAGCTCGAGGACCAGGCTTCCAAGAAGAGTCCGGTTCCTCCCCCCAGTCCCTCTGCTGCCGCTCTTCCTGAGGCTCCCCTAGAAGCAGACTGTCCGGCAGTGGAGATAACTCTGAATGGTCCTTGCCAGTTTGGTCCCAGCTTGCCTTCGCTTAGATTTTTGTCCGCGGGTAGCATCTTTTTTAAGACTAGCTCTCCAATGGAGAATTTCCTTTCTCTGACCTTTTGATTGTACCCCTTGGCCAGCTGCCTTTGGTAGGAAGCTAACCGGATGGCCGCGGCCTCCCTTCGTTCTTCGACCAAGTCAAGCTGCTTGGCCTGAAATAGTCGGTGGCTACTATTAGCCACCTCTTATTCCATGGAGTTTGGTGTAGAGGCCCCTCAAGATCCAGACCCCATTGAGCGAAAGGCCATGGGCTTGAGAGTGGACTTAGATCTCCAGCTGGCTGATGGAGCGAGTGTGAGAATTTTTGACATTTTTCACATTTCCTGGCGTAGAGCTGCGTATCCTTTTGCATGTAGGGCCACCAATAGCCCTGACTGATGGCTCGGTAGGCCAGTGACCGGCCTCCAATGTGACTTGCGTAGATACCCTCGTGGATTTCGTAAAGGAAATCGTCGACCTGGCTCGGGTGAACGCACTGTAGGTAGGGCCCTGAGAAGGACTTTTTGTATAGCTTGTCCTCTGGAGATAGCCAGAACTGAGCTACCTTCATTCGGATTTTGTGAGCCTCGCTCTTTTCTTCAAGAAGTTGGTCGTCTTTTAAGAAAGCAATTATCGGATCCATCCAACTTGGACCGAGACTAAAATGCAGGACCTACCGAGGTGGGGTGAGCTCTATGCTTGGTGTCTCCAGTGTTTCTACCTCGACCGTTCTCTTTTTTCCGGCTTCAACTGCTGAGGCCAGACAAGCGAGGGCGTCGGCATGGGTGTTACATTCTCTGCCAATCTGTTTGATCTCGACTCGTTTGAACTGAGAAAGGAGCCATTTTAAGTGAGACAAGTAGGCCATCATCCTTTCATCGCGAGCTTTGTAGTCCCCGTTGAGCTGGCTTGTCACTAATTGAGAGTCGCTAAAGATCACTATTTCCTGTGCCCCCAGAATCTTGGCGCTGCTAAGTCCCGCAATCAGCGCTTCATATTCGGCTTCATTATTTGACGCTTTGAAACCAAGCGTCAAGGCTTGTTCGATGACAAGGCCTTCTGGAGACTGGAGGACTATTCCAACGCCAGCTCTTTTATTCGTTGAGGACCCGTCGACGAAGATTTTCCAGGATGAATCGAGGAACTGCCTCCAAGATCGCTCATCTTTGGCTTTGGTACCGCTGCCGTCCTCATTTGTAGTTTCTTTCCCCTGACTGCCCCCCAGTTTGGCGTCGGGCTGGCCTGGCGCCGAACTTGGAGAAACAAACTCCACAATGAAATCGGCCAAAATCTGGGCCTTGATCACCGTTCTGGGTTGGTATTGGATGTCATATTGTCCCAGCTTGACGGCCCACTTCGAAACCCTGCCGGAGAAGTCCGCCTTTTTGAAAAGGGACTTGAGTGGGTGTTATGTAACAACCACCATAGTGTATGTTTGGAAATAATGAGAGAGCTTACGAGAGGCGCTGATGAGTGCCAACGCGAGCTTCTCGAGTGGTAGATACCTGGTTTCGGCATCGAGCAGGATTTTGTTCGTATAGTAAATGAGCTTCTGTTGCGTCTTCCTCTCTGACTAGTACCGAGCTTACAGCGTGTTCCGAAACAGCCAGGTACAGGTAATGTGTCTCGCCTTGCTTTGGGGTCGACAGCAGGGGAGGCAAGGACAAATAGTTCTTGAGCTCCTGGAGAGCTTGGTCGCATTCTGAAGTCCACTGGAATTTTGAACTCTTCTTCAGGAGTTGGAAGAAAGGGCGACATTTGTCTGAAGCGCGGCTAATGAAGCGGTTGAGCGCGGCTGCCATCCCGGTGAGCTTTTAGACCTGCTTTGCTGTGGTCGGGCTTTGAACTGCTTGTTTTGCCGAGATCTGTTCTGGATTAGCCTCAATTCCTCGTCTGGTGACTAGGCTTCCCAGGAATTTGCCGGAGCCGACTCCAAATGTGCACTTTGATTCGTTCAACTTCAGTTGGAATTTCTTCAGAATGTCAAAAGTTTGGCGGAGGTCGGTCAAGTGGTCCTGTGATTCCTTGGACTTGACGACCATATCATCGATGTAGACTTCCATGGATTTGCCGAGCTGCGCTTGGAACATTTTTGTTACCAGCCTCTGGTAGGTCGCCCCCGCATTTTTCAACCCAAAGGGTATTACTTTATAGCAATAGATGCCCCTGGGCGTTATGAAAGCAGTCTTTTCCTCATCGGGTCCATACATCGGAATCTGGTGATATCCTCGATAGGCATCAAGGAAGCTCATCCTGTCATGCCCTGCGGTGGCGTCGATCAACTGATTGATCTTTGGGAGCGGGAAGTTGTCCTTGGGACAGGATTTGTTGAGGTCGGTAAAATCGACGCATAATACTCTCCACTTCCCGTTCTTCTTTTTCACCACTACAGTGTTGGTGAGCCATTCAGGGTAATGGACCTCTCTGATTGCCCCTGCTTCCAGTGGTTTGTCGACTTCCTCTATCACGGCTTCGACCTGTTGGACCCCCTTTCTTCGGGCTTTTTGTATGACAGGTTTGTGCTTGGGGTCCATATTCAACTTGTGACTCATAATTTTAGGGTCAATGCCTGGCATCTCATAGGGGCTCCAAGCACAAACCTCTTTGTTCTGCAACAGGAAGTCGAGGAGCTCGGTCCTCTCTGGGTCGGTGAGCTGGCTGCCAAGCAGGAAGAACCTTTCGTGGTCGTGTGGGTCGATTCTGACCTCGGCCAAATTCTCAATGCTCTTCTGCTCAGGAGTTCGGCCGAAATCCTCTATTTCCGCTTCAAGTTCGGCCATGTGTACTTGTGACGGCTCCTTTCACCAGACGCTACGGCCATCAAGCACTGTTTGGCCATCTCTTGGTCACCTCTGACCGTCACTACCTCAACTCTGCCATTCTCTTTTTCTAACGGGAAATTTAATTTTTGGTGATGAGTGGAGGGCACAGCCTCCATGCTATGCAGCCAAGTTCTCCCTAGTATTGCGTTGTAAGGGGATGGTACGTCTACTACCGGGAAGTCGGCCTGCATGCTGGCTCCCCCGACCTGAACCTTCAAGGAGATCCTTCCTTTAGGGTAGACTTGCTTCGAACTGGACCCCACGAGGGGGGTGCGTGACTCCTGTAGGTCTTCTGCTTTGAGGCCCAATTTTTTGAAGTAGTCGAAGTATAAGATCTCCGATGAGCTACCAGGATCTACAAGTACCCTTTTGACCACAAAATTTTTGAGCTTCAGGGTGAGCACCAGTGGGTCATTGTGGGGCAAGTGGACCCTTTAAAGATCTTGGTCCGGGAACCAGATCCCGGGCTTTTCAGACTTAGCTTTCTTTGTAGCTGGTTCCAGCTCGGTCGTCAGCACTTGTTTATTGTGGGAAGCCTTCCTGGCTTGGGCTCGTGCCTGATTGTCTCCTGCTGGCATGGGTGCCAAGTGGATGACATTTATGACCCCTTTCGGCTCATTGCTGTCTTCGTCATCCTGGCGCTGACAAGCACGGATGTTATTGCTGCTTTTTTCCTTCACATAATCTTTGAGGTGTCCTTCTTTGACGAGTTTCTCAAGGTGAGACTTGAGGGACATGTAATCCTCTGTTTTATGTCCGTTCTGCTTGTGGTAAGAACAAAACTTACTTTGATCTCGGGTAGAAGGATCACCCCTCATTGGCTGAGGCCATGTAAAGAATGGCTGTGTCCTGATCTTGGTGAGGATCTTGTAGATTGGCTCTTTGAAGATGGTATTCGCTGCCTTGTACGAATCTGATGACGGTTTGAACTTCTTTTTTCCTCCTGAGGTGGGGGATGAGATCATCACCGAGCTTGCTGAGGCCTTCTGGCGACTCGTTTCCTCCTTCGAAAACGGCTTCTTGTCCTTCCTGGGAAGTCTGTCTCCGCAGTGGCCATCTCCACGCTCGAGACCAAAGTTCTCCCGAGCTCTGGTCTCATCTTCTTCCTGTTCAACGAACTGGTTTACTTGGGTCATCAATGCTTTCATTGTGCCCACAGGGTATCGAACGAGCTCTCTTCGGAGATCGATGCCCGGCAACAGGGCTTTTTTAAAGCACATGACGGCCAGTTCTTCATTGGCATCTTCTTTCTGGCTATAAATGGTCCAGAACATTTTGGCGAATTGGGTCACGTTCTCGTCTTGCCTCATCCTCATAGCCATTAGGTCCTGGTTGGTCTTTGGGATGACCCTATGCGCTTGGAATTTTTCTAGGAAGGAGCCCGTGAGTTGCCGCAGAACCATTTGAGAGGGAGATCGCCTAGGCTAGAGGATAATACTTTGCAGTTTAGGTGCCCGATGTCGCCCCATACTGACACTCGTTGGGTGAAATGCCTCAGATGGGCTGCAGGATCCTAGGTCCCATCATAAAGGGTAAACCTCGGGATGCTGAATTTCTCGGGAAGAGGGAAATCCCTTATCTCCCATGAGAAAGGAGATACGCCAAGTTCCCCGGGGCTGTAAACATTCAAGTGATCTCGGGCGAATCCAGCCACTTCCATATTTTGCTGGACTGTCTGCTTGATATGTTGGTCGAGCCATTCCGGCATATCGCCTCCATCTTGTGTCTTCTGCTTCTTTTCTCCTCAGGTGTCGCCGAGGCTGCTACTAGAGCCTTCTTCATGGGTTTGCTGGCGTTTTTTGTTGTCTAGGAATCGCCTCAGATCCTGCCCAACTGAATGAAGCCTGGAAGGCGGAGCCTGATTCGCCGCTCGTAGCTATTGCTGAAGTTGGCGAATCAATTCGTCCTTCTCCTGGATGACGACGTTTTGGGCCTTGATCTCCTCAGCACGAGGATCGTAGCCAGCACCACCTCCTTCGGTCCGTTGGGACACAACGGTTGTCGGAGATTTGTCCCTTCGGAACTCTCTTTCAAGACGAGATTTGTCTGTTATTCTTTTCTGAGGAGAAACAGGCGGTCGTCGCTGGGGACGTTTGGAAAGCTGACTGTCTCGTCGGGGAGGAGCTGCTGGATGAGATTCCTTTTCAGCCCTCCTCTGGCGGCGGCGGGGGGGGGGGGAGGGGGTTCGTTCCTGCAGTGCCAGTAGTGGCTGCGTTGGCGTCGCTGCTCGTTGCTCTGTGCGCGCCTGTGAGATTAGTATCTCTTGTAACACTGGTGAAGACGGCCTTGGGAGCCTTTCTTGCCGTGCACCAGACGGCGCTACTTCTTGCAGCACTAGAGATTGCGGCACTGGCACGGCTCGCGACGTTTCGCCAATCTTTTTTGCTTTGGGTGGCATATTGTATTATTCCATTCCCACAGACGGCGCCAATTGTAAGTGCCTAAAATAATACGGACTTGTTTAGAAGGCGAAGATACGTTCTGAGCCGCCGTTGCGTTATTCTTTGGGAATAATCGGATGCCTGAATGCTGAAAGAGAAGGAAGAGACAAAGGTGAGAGGCCCGTGGCTGCTGTCAGCCGAAGGCACTCGACGCCTAAGTTAGTACAGTTACTGAACAAAGGGTGAGTGAATGGGAAAGAATAGAGGATTCAGAAGTTTCTTACCTTCTGCTTGCTCTACCATGTGCAAATTTATAGGTGTTGGTTCTCTAAGGCCCTTCCTGAGTGGGGGTTGGTGGATGCATAGTCCCATCGGACCATACTTTTTCTCGTTAGTGGAGGTAGGTAAAGGCTCTGTCCCATCAGGCCATACCTTGATCTTCAATATGATTGCTGATGAGATGGCTAAGTGAGATCCACGTCTTTTCTATATCCGGCGCCCATCTTGTTTGTCAGAGCGTAGCCATGTCCTCATTAATTATTGATTGACATGATGCCCACCTCGGCTGGCCGACCTGCTGATGCCCACATCACCTTGGCGCCACTGCCGAACTGCGCGTTCTATTGCATTTACCGAGCTGCACAAAAAAGGAGGATAGTTGGACAGTGTTTTCTCCGAGGTGGACCCATCTCTAGGAGCTGGGATCGGGACAGGCCTAGCCGGGTCATTTGTTGGATCTTGTGCTCGTGAAATGTCCCCACACAGATTGAATGAATGCTTGGGAGAGGGTGTATATGAATGAAATGATATTGAGGAGTGGACAGGAGGTCCTATGTTGTGTGCAGGTTGAATGGAATGAAATAGGGAGAGAAAGAAATCAATTTTTCTAGATCTTTAGTCATCATATTAAGTTTTTCAAATCTGTTGCATAATTCAAAATAGATGAAGTGATGTTTATAGATGATGGCATACATGGCCCATATGTTTAAGCTCAAGGCTTTAATGAATGTGTATAGGTTTTTTTTTTCCCAGATGGTTTCGGTTTTAGTAAGTACAAAGGGTACCTTCCAATTAAATGGAGAACAATATATAATATTTGTTGGTACATATGTATTATTGTCCAACTAAAGGGTTAACATTCTCCACAACACACATTCATGCACATGGGTACAAGCAGAAATCAGAAAACTTGAAGCATAGGCTTAGACCCAATTAAAAGGGTGATTAGCTTTTCCTAGCCTAAGAGGTTCTTGAATTTGTGGCTTATGACTGAACTTTTGTTCAGTTAACACAATGATGAGGTTTGATTGACTAAATGTTAATCAAATATAATTAAAGTTTCATTGGATTTGGAACTAAAATGGATTAAGCGTTAACCGAAGGGTTAACCGAATTTAAATAATGAGATTTTCAGTGAAAATGTTAGCTTATAGAGTTAATCGATAGTTTAATGATTAGTTAACCAAAACTAATAAAATTTCAGAATTTAATTTGTGGATTTAAGGAAAAGAGCCTATTGATTATATCAAGGCTATTAATATTTTTTTATACGTCCATAAGTACTAATTAAAGGGACTTTAATGTACAAATTCATATAAATTGTGGTGTCCATCGAGAATAACACGTTCATTAAATAACTGAGGATTACACCTGAATGGTTGATATTATTTATTTGAATTCTAAAAGAATTGTTGTTTTGAATTGAATCTGTTAAATTGTACTTGAACGGAATAAACATGTTAATTGTAATGTTTCTTTTGAGTCTGGCACTACATAGTGATTTCAATAATGCTTATTAGAGCTGTTTCTGCTGTAATAGATTATTGGGAGTGTTTCGGAGCTCTGTAGTGATGTCAGTAGTCTCTGGCCCGGGCACTGATAAATCCCACAATATATGATTCATTCTGTATGGAAGATGTGATTCCTTCCTCTTTAGGAAGATATGATTTGAAATGAAATGCTACTGTAGTTTGCCAATTTCAACAAAGACTCTTACTGATTTTGAATTGTAATTGTATTGTTAAACATTGAAATTAGACAGGATAAATGTATAATTAGCATGTACAATCATGTATTTGTTTATACATTGCTGAATTGTTAAATTTATAGTGTTATTGATCGCATTACATGCACATCTACCCATGCCGATCCTGCCCAGGCCTCAGCGCCAGCGGAGGAGACCACTCTGGTTCCTTCAGGAGGATTAGTCGAGTGGAAATGATATGATATCATCTGATATGATTATCAAAGAACGAAAACAGTGAATGAAAGAAAATTTGGAATGGAAATTTGTTTTCGATTGTTTCACACTTTTCATCCTTGGATTGTATTTAAATATGCAAGTGGATGTTGTACATGGTGTATATGAAGTTTTATTTCATATGCTGAATGAGTCACTGCATTTTCATGCATTGCATTTTGCATGTACATAAGTCTTGTTTTCCATTTATACCAATAACCCTAAAATTTTGAAAATTTCCAAAATCACTAAAATTTTGAAAAAATTTCAAAAATCGTCCATGGATTTTAGTTTGAAGAGTTCTCATAGATACAAGTCCTATAACCTTTTTACACATTGAGCCACATGAATGTACTCCAAGAGAAGAGCAAATCACTTCTAAGAAACCCGAAAGAATCATTAGTGGAGACTAGAACCCATTAAGCGATTGAGCCTATCTATACCTGTTTGGGTAATGACTCTTCTGCACTATTCCTGAGTAGAATGAAGAGCTACTCCTAGAGCTTCTTAGTCCAGCACTTTCGATCTCATAAGTGCTATTCCTTGTTCTAACTATAAAGGTGACATCAAAATGCGAAGAAACCTTCACTTGTAGCTTATGATGCATTTTTTCGAACTTAGGGGAAGATGATAGGCATTAAAAAAAAAAAAAAAAAAAAAAAAAAAGAGAAGAAACCATGGCCAAATTTTGAACTGACCTATTACATTTTATACCCTTACTTGCCCTCTTGAGCCTATTTTACAAGAAACCTTCCTTCATTTTCCCAAGCCTCATCACCCACATATATATAATTCTTTTTGACCTATTGCTTTTGAAAAGGGTAAGGATACATGAGGAAATGAAGGACTTGAGCATTAGCGATGAAGACTTCACTAAGACTACCAAAAGATAGATGTACTACAAAGGGATTACAAAGGAATAAAGGAATTTGAAAGCCCAAAGAGAAAAGTAGAAAGAAAAAAAAAAGGAGAAAAAATAGAAATGAGAACCAAAGGAAAAAAAATTGAAAAAGATATGGGAAACCAAAGAAAAGCAAGCACCAAAAAAAATAAAAAAATAAGATAAAGTGGAATAAAGAACACAAAGCAAATGAAAGAAGTGAAGACAGTGGAAGACTTTTCTACGAAGACTTGAAGACCCTTATATTCTCAAAAAAACTTAGCCATAATTAACTCTTATCTTGCCTATTAACCCTAACCCCATTATAACCTATGAAAGACCTATTGGATTCTATGAAAGGTTTTGGTGTTGAATGAGTGAGAAGTTGAGTGCGCATTTCCACCCTCTATTGGTTGTATCTTGTTCAATGAGATCAATCCTTTTATACATAAGCTCTGTTCTTCATCAATTATGTGAGTCCTTAGCCTTGTTCATACTCACATACTGAGAGTTAGTCAGTAAAACATGTGTGCTTCCATTGTTGAGAGTTTGACCTATAAGGCTGTAGACAAGGCGAAATGTATTCCGAAGGAGATTAAGGTTGTGTGAGCTTCGACCTGAAGATTGCATGATCATTGGCTAAATACACACACATACACAGTGGGACTTAGGTATTGACTGACATAATTTCAGGAGTTGGCTAGTATTCCTAACTTAGTATTCATTCTTAGTAGCTTGCTAAAGACTGTTGGACATCAAAATATTTTCTTTTCAAAATAAAAGGAATTTTGTAGAATTTATTCGCTGAAAACTCTCACGAGACAAAACTCTTCCACTAGGGGAAACTAGGGGTTTAACGGCTTGTTGCACGAGCTAAGTGCAACCACGATTCCAGCGAGAGTGAGTTAGGATCTTTACCATGTTTTCTTGTATATAGTAGTTTAGTTTTTCTTTATAATTTTTACTCGGGACTAGAAAAATGTAGGGTTGGGGTGTGATGAGTGTTAAATATTGCATATTTTACCCCTCATTAGTCCAAAATTTATCAGCATCACATATGCATATCATTTGCTCTACATGGAGATTTTATCATTCAATCACATTAACGGATTATTGGATTAGGATACATAAATCCGATTATTGATATCGCATTTTTATATAGATATCTCTTGTGTAGGTGAACCCCGCGACTACCCTAACCTTCCGGCTAGTATCTCTAGGCATCAAGAAGAGATTTCAATAAAGAAGTTACATGAAGAAAAATCTTGGTGAAGTGTTGAAGAATTCCAAAATAAGAAGATAAGACTTTAAGGATAAAAAAAGTCATATAAATGATTGGTTGGTGTATTGGTTAGAGCTTGGGTTGGTATGAAATAGGGTATGGGTTTGAATCCCAACAATTGCATATTATTTTTTTACATATAAAATATCTCATCCAACTCACCTCTCCACCAATTAAAAAAGCATATATGCTTTTGTAAGGAAAAACTCCATGCATCATGAAGAGATTTTATTAAAGAAGTTACATGAAGAAAAATCCTTTTTTTGCATATAAAATATTCCATCCAACTTACCTCTCCACCAATAAAAAAAGTACATATGCTTTTGGAAGGAAAAACTCTATGCATCAAGAAGAGATTTCAATAAAGAAGTTACATGAAGAAAAATCTTCCATCCAACTCACCTCTCCACCAATCAAAAAAGCATATACGCTTTTGGGAGGAAAAACTCCATGCATTAAGAAGAAATTTCAATAAAGAAGTTACATGAAGAGAAATCTTTTTTTTACATATAAAATATTCCATCCAACTCACCACTTCACCAATCAAAAAAGCACATATGCTTTTGGAAGGAAAAACTCTATGTATCAAGAAGAGATTTCAATAAAGAAGTTACATGAAGAAAAATCTTGGTGAAATGTTGAAGAATTCCAAAATAAGAAGAGAAGACTTTAATGATTAAAAAAGTCATTTTTTAACATAAAGGATTGGTTGGTGTATTAGTTAGAGCTTGGGTTGGTATAAAATAGGTTATGGGTTTAAATCCCAGCAATTGCATATTAGTTTTTTACATATAAAATATTCTATCCAACTCACCTCTCCACCAATAAAAAAAACACATATGCTTTTGGAAGGAAGAGGAATCCGTGTGAAAGCAAATGAGCCAATCAAAAGCCTTCAAGTTGCAACCAATCAAATGGAAGTAATCTTTGTGACAGAAAATGAACCAATCAAATGTCGTAAATGTTTTTCATAAATTAGAATGTTTTTGTAGCGAGAAGGGGAGAAATCTTTTGGCAAGTTAGTCTTTTTGCAATTTTATTTTTATTTTTATATTGTAATTAGGAGCTTCTTTATAACTAATCTAGAGAGAGTGTGTAATTAAAGATTATTAATGAAGATTTGGAGCTCTTTCTTGATGTTTAATGGCTAAAGCTCTTGGATTAGGCTCTCCTTTTGAAGCTAAGTAATGTGATTAGTTCAATTCCATGCATGTTTTAATTTAAATTCCCTACTTGTGCCTTGATTGATTAGTAGATTTTAGATATACTTATGCTAATTCCTCTCATTTCTCATGCTCTTTCTCTACACTTGATGCTTGGATAATCTATATTGATGCTTTGTAGTTATATTAAGTTCTCTCACATAGCATGATTTAGAGCTCTTATCTTTGATCTTTTGTAACTTGATTTTGATGATTAATTATTAGGGTAGTTAGGTTATGATCTAGGATCTTGGCTTTTGATTTTCTTTACTTTAATCTTCAATGTTATATCATCCAATCCAATTAGGCAAGAGATTACTAATTGGATTATAGATTTGGGAGTTGAATTATAACATGCATTAGTTGGGTTAATTACATACTTAGTGGATTTTGGATTGCCTAATCTCTTATTTTGATTGTTGTTAATTTTATTTGTTATTTTCACTTCTACATTGTTAGATATACATCTCACATAACTTGTTTTAAAATCCTACACATTTTACACTACATCTTCACCTTAAATCTTCAATTTCCACCCCCATTCATCCACTAGTTTAGTGTATCTTATTAGATTAGCTTAGATCTTATTAATTGCATATTTTAGATTGTTAATTGGTTGTTTGCATTGCATAGTTTAGGAGTTTTACTCATTCACTTCAAGTGTCTATATTGCTATATCTTAGTTCAATTCTACTTTAATTAAATTTATTTCTTGTTCCATCTTCTCTTTGTGGGAACGATATTCCTGACTCTTTAGTCATTTACTACTTGACGACACCGTAGTCTTGTGGTTAAGCGTTGCACATCTAAGTGTCGATCAAGTTCTTTGATTGGTGGAGAGGTGAGTTGGATGGAATATTTTATATGTAAAAAAATAATATGCAATTATTGGGATTTAAACCCATAACCTATTGCATACCAACCCAAGCTCTAACCAATAAACCAACCAATCCTTTATGTTAGAAAATGACTTCTTTTATCCTTAAAGTCTTCTCCACTTATTTTGAGATTCTTCAACACTTCACCAAGATTTTTCTTCGTGTAACTTCTTTATTGAAATCTATTCTTAATGCCTTGGGACACTAGCCGGAAGGTTAGGGTAGTCGCAAGGTCCACCTATACAAGAGAAATTACATAAAAATGTATTATCAATAATCCGTTAAAATGATTGAAGGATAAAATCTCCGTGTAAAGCAAATGATATGTATATGAGATGCCGATAAAATTCAGACTAATGAGGGGTAAAATGTACAATATTTAACACTCATCATTGAATAATGTATATTTGTTTAAATTCCACATAATGTATTATTGCTATCCCTTGTGAATTTTATGTGATTGAAGTTCACGGGAGTAAGTATGGGATGCGACTTGGGGTTAACTTGGATTAAATATAATCTTAGGCTCGGGTCGTATTATACTTATTGTATAGTATCAGAGCAAATGAAAGAGTTTATTTTTTTAAAATCTTAGAAAATGTAAGGACAAGGTGAGGGAACATCAGATTACGAATCAAATCCTAATTTTGGATTTGTTATTTATTGCTTTCAGTAAATGTGATTTGCTTTCACTATATGTGATATATATGTGATGAAAGTATAAAGATGTATATCTTATCTTCCCGTGTTATTTTCAAAATGGCTTCTGGCTCAGGAAGTAGAGGAAATGAGAATGATAACCCTGATTATGTGGTTAGTGGGAATGAATGTAATACACCAACACCTTCTACTCCAAATAACGATGCTAATTTCACTGCTATCTTTGAACAGTTAGCTAAGAGCCATGAAGTTCAATTAAATATGCAAACGCAGCAAATGAATATGCAAGCATAGATTGTTGCAATGTTACAAGTGCAAAGTCAAATGCAAACTCAGATGAAGACTCCGTCAGCACCACCAGTTCAACCACCGCCTAATGTTGGTACTCAGGTGGTAGTGCAGTCCAAAGAGAAAGATTCTAACGTTCTTTATGAACAGTTTAGGAAGAGGGGAGCCACTGAGTTTTATGGTAAAGAAGATGCATTAGTTGCAGATGAGTAGATACAACACATTGAAGATGTGTTTGATACAATTGTGTGTACTTTGAAGCAACAGGTGTTACTTGCTTCTTTTATGCTACGTGATGTAGCAAAGTAATGGTGGAAGGGTGTTAAGAGTACAATAATTGCAACACCTGTAGCCACTCTTTGGGAGAATTTTAGAAAAAAGTTTGGAAGGAACTTTGTTCTAGAACATGTGAGGCAAAGGAAAGAATCAGAATTTTTGAATTTGAAACATGGGCAAATGACTGTGACAGTGTATGTGCATACATTTATACAACTGTCTAAATACACCAAGGACTTGATAGATACAGAAGAAAAGAAAATAAAGAGGTTCATAAATGGTTTGAATCCATCCTATAAGAAAATGGTCCTGGCAGGTTAGAAGCCTACATACACAATTTAATGATGCAGTGGACAAAGCATATACTACTAAAGAAGTTCATCGAGAGGAATTAAAAACAAATGTTGGTCCTAAGAGGAGTGGAAGTTCTTGGTTTAAAAAGGGAGGTAAATTCAAGAACAAGAGACAAAAAAATGTTGCTAAAGCTGAAGTTAAACATGTTTGTGAGACATGTGGAAAAGCTTACAAAACTGAAGCTTGTTGGAGAAACACTAGGGCATGCTTAGTTTGTGGTTCAATGGAACACAAGATTGCTCAATATCCCAGAGCTAGAAGAGATAACCGAGCTCCATAGCAACAACCTCCTCAGGGACAGGCAACATTTCCTGCTCCTCCACAGCAACAACAGCAGCATTAGAGACAACAGCAACCATGGCAACAGCAACAACAGAATATGCCACAAGTTGCAGGACAAGTTTATGGTGCAAATAGAGAACAAGTTGAAGCTGCAGCTAATGTTGTGGAAGGTATAATTTATGTTGATAATAGACCAGCGATTGAATTATTTGACCCTGGATCTACTAATTCATTTGTAGTACCTCCATTTGTTTGTGATATGCAAAAATAGATTAGACAATTGTCATATGATTTTACAGTCACTACTCCATTGGGAAGAAAAGTAGTGTGTGAATTATATGTACCCCAATGTAGTGTTAAAATCGGTGAGGTGTCAATGCCAGCAGATTTAGTAGTGTTGGCTATGAATGATTTTGATGTAATTTTTTGCATGGATTGGCTTGCGAAGTATAGAGCCTGTTTGGATTATTTTCACAAAATCATTACTTTTAAAGTTGATGAAACCAATGCCAATGTTCTTTTTGAGGGAACCCAAAAGAAGTTTGAAACAAGGCTTGTTTCGACATTAAAGGCAGAACGTATGATGTGAAGTGGTTGTGAAGGCTACATCACATTTATTATTGAAAAGAAGCCAAGGAAGGAATTAGAAAAAATTCCTGTAGTTTGTGAATTTCCATACGTGTTTCCAAAAAAAGTGTCAGGTCTGCCTCCAGCAAGGGAAGTAGACTTCACTATAGAACTTGTGCCGGGTACTACACCTATATCTCGGGCACCATATAGAATGGCACCATCAGAATTGCATGAATTGAAGAAGCAAATACATGATTTACTCGATAAATGTTTTATTAAACCGAGTGTTTCACCATGGGGAGCACCTGTATTAATTGTCAAGAAGAAGGATGGCACCCTACGCATGTGTATCGATTATAGGCAACTAAATCAGATGACAATCAAGAACAAATATCCGTTGCCTAGAATTGATGAGTTGTTTGATCAACTACATGGTGCAATATATTTTTCTAAAATTGATCTCCGATCTGGATATCACCAGATTCATATTAGAAATTAGGACGTACAGAAGACTGCGTTTAGGACCGGATATGGGCATTATGAATTTCTAGTTATGCCTTTTGGATTAACGAATGCACCTGCAGTGTTTATGGCTTTGATAAACATAATTTTTGCTGCTTATTCAGACCAGTTTGTTGTGATCTACATTGATGACATTCTGGTATATTCAAGGTCAGAACAAGAACATTCGCACCATCTGAGAACAGTGTTGTAATTGTTGAGAGACAATTAGTTGTTTGCGAAGTTAGAGAAGTGTGATTTCTGATTGCAGCAGGTGGTGTTCTTGGGTCACATAATTACTAAAGAAGGATTAGCTATGGATCTAGCTAAGATTGAAGCCATTACAAAGTAGCAAAGTCCGAAGAATGTTCTAGAAGTGCGGAGCTTCTTAGGATTGACTAGATATTATAGAAGATTTGTGAAAGACTTCTCTAAGATTGCATCTCCATTGACAAAACTAACTCGGAAGGCTATTCCATTTATATTGGATGATGATTGTGAGTCTAGTTTTCAAATTTTGAAACAGAGATTGATCTCAGCCCCAATCTTGTCATTACCTGACGGAAGAGGTGGATTTGTGATTTGTTCTTATGCATCGGGTATAGGATTGAGATGTGTACTGATGTAGAATGGCAAGGTTATTGCCTATGGTTCACATAAGTTAAAAGAACATGAGAAGAATTATGCTACTTATGATTTAGAAGTCAGGGCAGATGTATTTGCTTTGAAACAATAGAGGCATTATTTTTACGGAGAGACTTTTGAAGTCTACTGTGATCATAGATGCCTTCAATATTTATTTACTCAAAAGGACATTAATTTGAGGCAACGTCGTTAGTTAGAGCTTATTAAAGATTATAATTTTTCGTTCACTTATGTACCTGGAAAAGGTAATGTAGTAGCGATGCTTTGAGTCGCAAATCTGCTAACTTTGCATTGCTGGTGGGTGGATGGCATTTGATTGAAGAGTTTAGAGATTTAGATGTGTCTATTGAAATGGTGGACCATAGAATAATGGTTGCAGAAATGTCAGTATTTGAACCGATTCTATTTTAGCAGATCAAAGAATGACAATTCGAAGATCCTAAATTGGTAAGAATCAGGAATAACATTGCAGCTAGACCAGATTTTGTGTTGGTTGAAGGAGTTCTCTACTTTAGAGACAGATTGTGTATACCAGTACAAGAAGATTTGAAGTAGGCAGTGATGTTTGAAGCTCATCACACTCGATATTTTATGCATCTCGGAAGTACGAAAATGTATAGAAATCTCAAGGACAGGTTTTGGTGGAATAATATGAAGTGGGAGATAGCAGGATATGTATTTTCGTGCTTGACCTATTAGCGTGTGAAGTTTGAGCACAAAAAGCCACGTGGATTACTTCATTCTTTGCATATTCGTAGATGAAAATGGGAACACTTAACTATGGACTTTGTTTCTGGTTTACCAATGACCAGAAGACAACATGACACCATATGGGTGATTGTGAATCGCCTTACAAAGTCTGTGTTGACACCAAAAATGTCACTTTGCCTTTTCACACATTTTCAACATCAAAGCAACATGGAGCTGTATCCTACTACAAATAGGCGAATGCCGCTTCAAGCATCAGATCTTGTCAAAATCAAGCAAAAATTGCAAAATCCTTCAAAACAGCTAAGAGGAGGATACACCTGAAGTTTCGGGCCATTCCAGCATCATTTGGTCTAACTTCACTCCGAGAGTTAAACATGCACTCTTGGCGGCGATATTGTTAAAGACAAGAGCCTATGGATGGTCTTAAAATACCTCTAAAAGACCTCTTATCAAATTTCAAGTCAAACCGACAACGTTTGACCCTCCGTCAATACTCGAACAGCAAAATCAAACCTCTCGGTGGCGAGAACCACCGAGGCCATTACTCATCAAACAGAGCACATGGGTGCAAAA
>QPKB01000006.1:10357364-10398201 GCA_003546025.1 Camphora micrantha | reverse complement strand
CAGGATCGAGTTTCACAGTTCGAGGGTATTTTAGTCTTTCTATCGGGAGCATTATATATTGTAATGGAGAGTTGCTACCTGCTCACTACAAACAACTTTTCACACACTAAATTTAAAAAAGAATTAAAAAAAATCCAAAACTACTCCTCTTGCTCTCCTGCTTCAGCCACCTCCGCCCGACGCCGATCCTTCTCGCTCTCCTTCTTCCTCTCCCTATCTCTCTCCCTCGCCACCGGTAGTCCCCGCCTGCCCTCTCCTTCTCCTCTTCTCCATCTCCCCCTTTCCAACAACCCTATCCCTCTCCCCATCTCCCCCCTTTTCTCCCTCTCTCGTTCTCTCTTCCCCTCTCCCCTCGCTCGCCGTTGGTCCTTGCCCGAAATCCCTCCTCCCTCTATTTCTCCCACTCTCTCTCGCCCGTCGCTCGCCGCCAGCGGCCCCCGCCCGCCCGCCCGCCCTCCCTCTCCCTCATCCCTCTCCCCTTCCCCCGCCCAGTCTCCCTCTCACCTCCTGCCCTCAGCCCTCTCCCTTTCCCCTGCCGACCCATCTCCCTCTGCTTCGACAACACTAAAGGGATGGTTGGGGTAGGACCAGGGATGGGGACGAGGGCGGGTGGGTGCAGAAAGAACTGGGAGTAGGGACAGGGAAGGAGAGGGAGAGGGAGATGGGTCAGCATAGAGTGGCGGCTGGTGGGGTGGGGACGACGTAGGGCGGCTGGTGGGGTCGGCGTAGTGCGGTGGCGTTGGGTGGGGTTACCGAAGCAGAGAGAGGGAAGGAAAGGGAGAGGGGTAGTTTAGGGAATTTTTTATTTTTAATTCTTTTTTTTTTTAAATGTAGTGTGTGGAAAGTTGTTTTTAGTGTATAGGTAGCAGCACTCATTCTAATGTTATTGTAAGCCAAACTCTAGGAGAGTGAGAGATGGCAAAAACTATTGACAAGGTTTCTCTTTCCTGTGGATGTAAGTATGTTTGTCAAACCACGTATATTATTGTGTTCATGTGCTTGATTGCTTGTGCATTTACTCTTCGTGATACCATTTTTTTTTCCACTGCGACACCCAACACTGTCCATGATGTCAAGAATGGGAATGAGAAGGTACAAAAATTGAAGTAAAAGCCTTGTGAAAAGCATAAGAAGTAATATTTAGGGTAAATTAGCCAACAGTCCCTGAGCACGGACTTCTAAGGCATCAAGGACAACAACTTTTTCTCTAATGTTTCTAGTCCATACAGCTGGAGATATTTTGGTGAAAGGTCCCTAATATGCCACGTCATATATTTTCATCACCAATTTACCCTTTTCTCCCACATTCCTAGGGCAAGTTCTCTCTCATTCTCTGTTGTCCCGAAGAATTCCTTCCTTCTTCTCTAGGAACGAGGGACTTCACTAGAGAACTCTGCAAATTGAATTCGACCATCTCCGACTGCACCAGCCACGATGTCGACAGCCCGGCGATGAAAACGTGACTAGTCCCGGCCTTCTCCGGTGATGGAATTTACATAACACAAAAACCCATTGTTGTGTTACATTTTCTTTGCCTTTTCCGTTTCATGTAAGTCTATGTCTTGCAATCATAGCAACAAAAAATGGGGTCTCTGTCTCTTTCTTGCAAGAATACTGTTGCTATTTGAGTTTTTGGAAATTCATCTTAGTTTTGAAAATAAGTAGTTTGGAATGAGATTTTTCTGTTTCGTTTTATGGGTGGTTTTGTTCTGCTTGTTAGTAGAAGCCTACACATAGCAACAGTCTTCTTCTTCTAAAAAGTTATATGAGTTTAGATAATTTATCAGAGTTTCTAAGAAACTCAGATAAATTTGCAAAAATATCAGATAATTTATCTGAGTTTTTGGCAAATTTATCTTTATATGAGTTTTGGCAAATTTATTTTTATCTGAGTTTTGGCAAGTGAATGGTGAGGATTGAGGGAAACCGGAAACTACTCTTGCTAGATTCAGCGACTAGTCTTGGCACAAAGTTCCATCAGTACCAAATCCAAATCCCACAAATAATGGGCCACAATTTGTAGATGAATTGAAGATGCAGGTTTAATCAGAACCATTAATTTTATTTTGGTTTTCTAATAACCGTCCAACTATCTTGTATGTCTGTGAGGCCATCTGATGATTAATGATCAGCTACATGCCCACCAAAAAGGTGAGGAATACCAAGTGGTAGGTGCAAAGTAGAAAGAAAAGTCTGCATTTTTTTGATGAATTTTATACTAGAAATAGGCAACTAATTGCAAGGCCACCTAAAAGTTAAAAGTTTAGTGTGAAAGATAGACGAGATCAACCTATAGTTTTGTTCCTTCTTATTAAAATGTGTAAGAGATGAATAGATTTGGATTTGGATTGTATCCATGTCCCATTTCAGTCCCATTCAAATGATCATAGCCTTTAATCTCATGACTCAAAATTCAATGACTATATATGAGTAGATTTGTTGTGAAAAAAGCACAGTGAATATTGTTCAGATAATTGTCCAAGAACTCAGATAAATTTGCCTAGAACTCAGACAAATTACACAAAATCTCTGATAAACTGAACGGAAATTCAGATAAATTTGCTAAAACTCAGATAATTTATCTGAGTTTCTGGCAGAACTCAGACAAATTTATATGAGTTTCTGGCAGAACTCAGACAAATTTATCTGAGTTTTGAACAACTTTTGCTCATCAGCTACGTCTAAGCTCTCTCCAAACCCATCAAAAAGAGATGGGAAATTCATACGTTCACTAGGGTCGTCTGCTATGCGTTTTACATGGATGGCAACAGTCTGCTCCATGAATGCATCAGTAGTGATCACAGCGAGCTCATTGCCAACAGAAAAAATCCACAGACCTAGCCGGAGAATCAAAACTAAAAGAGTAAAGGCACATATAATCCCCTGGTGCACATATACAACACAACAGTACATCAAGAGCATGCATGCAACATAAAATAAATATAAACAACTCAAACAAAAGAGGTGGTAAACAAATCATTATCAAATATTCCAAGTTAAAAAAAGAACACAAAAAAAAAAAAAAAAAATTAGAATTGCTTCGCCCTTTCTCTTAGTACCTTGTCATTTTAACACTTCACTTATTTATTTAAGGCCAACAGTAGATACAATGCTCAGTAACAAATTCATGGTTTCTTTCTTACTTCATGTAACATTCTAGTATATAAGTTGATTGGTTATCATTAATAAATGTAGAAACTGGATGATGGATCACTGTTATTCCAGTGCATAAGAACTAATTTATCTGAGTTTTATCTGAGTTTTGCCCAAACTCAGATAAATTTGTCTGAGTTCTGTTTTTGCTGACATGTATAGGGGCTTGTTTTGTCCTTTTTACTGCATCATTTTTATGAAAGGACTGTAGCCATTACGAAAAGTTATTGTGGACCTTAGCCTTTAAAATCAAATGTTCAGGGACCTCCGCCCAAAATCCCCTAATATTTAGATAGTTAAAAGGAATGTTTGGGTGGTCGGATGTACCCAAGTCAAAACCAGGTACTGATTTGATAGGGGGAATGTAAGAAGGATACTCATCTCACTTAATGTGATTTATCATTTCTATGCAGCTCCAAATGCACAATATACAAAGATAATCCTGTTAAACTTGTTTTGCTAACCAAGCCTACCAAACCCTCAAATTTTTTAGTAGATGCAGCTTAAATACTTTTCAATACTCCCCTTCAGGTGAATCCCACTCCTTAACACTCTCCCTAGGTGGAATCTGATTAGTGTGTTTTTGGAGACACGCACATTTTTACGACTGGTTGCTTTTGTAACAATATTGAATTTCCTTAGCTAATCATCCCTATCAAAACCTCAAGGTCTTAGAAGAGACAACTAATATACTTTTCAATAAATCCAAATTGACTCCAGACAAGGGCGCATTAGAATCACTACCTAAAATTTGTTTCCCCTCTCCTTTTTCTTGATAGCATTCTGTCATTTCAAGCGGTTATTGCTTTTTGAAAAAGAAAATCCCACTCTCTCTCTCTCTCTCTCTCTCTCTCTCTCTCTCTCTCTCTCTTTCCAGCCTTGTTCTTGAATGTGACAAGTTTTTTGAGGCTCCCCATCCTTTGCATCTGATTTTTCAAACCTACAGTAGAAAAGTGATGACGGAGAATAGAGGGGCATAGTTGGTGATACCGCCTTTGTGGGTATTTTAGTAAAAAACTAAATGACAGCTGATGCTTTTTTTGATGTGTGGTGAAATGATTTGGAGGTGAGCTAAAGCCTCCATTATCGATCCACACAAAAAATGACCAGGGTCGTACCAAAAGTACATAAAAATTTAATTCACTCTTCTTTTTAAAAAACAAAAGTATAAAAGCAACATCCTTTCTCCACTAAATGACAAAAAAATACATCATCATTTTACACAAAAAAGTTAAAAAAAACTTTCCTATCAAGCAACTAAAAATAAAAGACCATCATAACCACCCCTTATATTTTATTTCTCTTGATTTGATGCTTCACCTCACTTTGTTTTTTTTTTTTTTTACCTAGCCGGATAATCAAAATTTAGACCAGAGATTTTCTGTAAAAGTTCCTAAACAGTAATTACTACCACGATTTGAACAAGATTAGATTTTAATTGGCATCAATGTTTAAACATTAGAAAAAAAACTGCAATAGAAAATGTAAAGTTTTTTGTGAAATAAGAAGTGAATATAAATCTAGAAATTAAAGGGAAAAAGTATCCTTTTACATTTAAGAATAGGTACAAAAATTCCAAAAGGACCCCCTTATGAAGTGGCAGGCTACTAATTTGGCACTTGCTATTATGTATTGGCGCTTGCCCCAATATGATACTAATCATGCCCATTGATTCTTGATGGTTCAATGGAAGGCCCAGTGAGGCATCGCTAAAGCTGGGGAAATGACATTTCAGCATTTGTAGTTATATAATTAAAGAATATAGAATGTTTCAGGCAAGACTGAAATTAATACATCCTCACAAAATATATTCAGGACAAGTTCTCCTGTATGGAGTTGTTTAATCACTACTACAGAATTGACTTTTAGCGGTCGCTAATACTGGTATTGGCAGCCGCAAATGTTCAAATTTAATTTTTTTTTTATAATTTTAAAATTTTTTTAATTGCATGGCGGTCGCCAATACTTATTGGCGGCCGCAAAAGGTAATTTTAAATTTTTTTTAAAATACTTTTAGCGACCGTCACTGGCGGTCGCTAATAGTAATATTGGCGGCCGCTAATGGTCAGAATTTTTTTTTTTTTTCAAATTTCTCAATTTTATTCCTGTACCTGAATCTGTACCTGAATAGATCATATACAACTACTACCATCCATTACAAATACCAATAACAACTACTACAATCCATTACAACAACTAATAACAAAAACAAAATCTTATATTAATAATGTTCAAAATATTACAAAAGTTTCAATAAATTATATCCATTACAATTCCAGCAATAAAAATAAAAGAAAAAAGAAATCAAATTGTCCGTACAGGTTGCCGTATGGATACGATGCTCTCAAACCTGAAGAAAAAAGAGAAACAAATATTAATAGTTAATTATAAAAATTGGCAATTTACAGCAAATATATAAAATAAAATTAAGTATTAAAATTCAAATTTTGAAATTTAAACCTACGTTTCAGCTTTACGAGCAATCCGTGAGTCGGAATCTCGTTCCGTCAGTTCCTGCAAGTCTGGAATGACTACGGGCACGTGCTCGTCCAGTTTCATGGGCAACGGAGCCCGTTCGCTCATTTTGGGCGCCTAGAGCCCGATTTTCTATGTTTTAAGTTAAAGTATCGAGCTAAACCTACGTTTCCGCTTTACGAGCAATCCGTGAGTCGGAATCTCGTTCCGTCAGTTCCTGCAAGTCAGGAATGACTACGGGCACGTGCCCGTCCAGTTTCACGGGCAACGGAGCCCGTTCACTCATTTTGGGCGCCGAGAGCCCGATTTTCTATGTTTTAAGTTAAAATATCGAGTTAAACCTACGTTTCAGCTTTACGAGCAATCCGTGAGTCGGAATCTCGTTCCGTCAGTTCCTGCAAGTCAGGAATGCTACGGGCACGTGCCCGTCCAGTTTCACGGGCAACGGAGCCCGTTCGTTCGTTTTGGGCGCCGAGAGCTCGATTTTCTATGTTTTAAGTTAAAGTATCGAGTTAAACCTACGTTTCAGCTTTACGAGCAATCTGTGAGTCGGAATCTCGTTCCGTCAGTTCCTGCAAGTCAGGAATGACTACGGGCACGTGCCCGTCCAGTTTCACGGGCAACGGAGCCCGTTCGTTCATTTTGGGCGCCGAGAGCGCGATTTTCTATGTTTTAAGTTAAAGTATTAAGTCAAACCTACGTTTCAACGACACGAGCAATCCGGGAGTCGAATTCTCGTTCCGTTAGTTCCTGCAAGTCAGGAATGACTACGGGCATGTGCCTGTCGACTTTCACGGGCAACGGAGCCCGTTCGCTCATTTTGGGCGCCCGGAGGCCGATTTTCTAAGTTTTAAGTTAAAGTATTAAGTTGAACCTACTTTTCAGCTTCACGAGCAATCCGGGAGTCGGAATCTCATTTTGTCGTTCCGGAAGTTTCTAACTTTTTAAGTTTCAAAATCTATAAATTTCTAACACAATTTAACAAATTTCAATACATGTTGAAATCGTGAATTAAAGTTAATTGTTATACCTCGTCACGATCAGTCGAGCCTGCTGGATCATGACTGCCCTCTCCAACCGAGTGACGACGGGCCTGGTGGCCGGAACCAGCGTCAGGTGCCTGTAATTATTTATTATATAGTTAAAAAAATATAAATAATGACACATCAATGACCTAATTGACAATTTAAATGCACATATTTTTTTCTTACTAACCTGAGAAGTGGGTGGTGGGTCTGAAGCAAGCGGGCCACGACTCTGTGATAGACGAGCCTCCATCTCTGCCATCTCCGCTCTCCACTCGGCCCGCATCTCTGCCCTCAACTCCTCTTTGATCGATGCCCTCATGGACTGCAGCAACTGCTCAACCTCCTCATCTGTACGGAGGCGCGAGCCTGAGAGGAGCTAGCACCGGATGACTCTGATCGCGTGATGTGCGAGCGTGGAATGCCCATCCCATACGTGAGCGTGTATCCGTGCCCGTCCCGGCCAATGACGGAGTGGAATATCTCATCCCTCCGTGATGGCAAACTACGCTCCTCCTCGGGTAGCTCCTCCAGGCGTGACTGATACTGAGCATGCGTAGTTGATTCATTTAATATATTATCATGCATAACAAGACATAGTAATAGAAAGATAATTTAAACGATTCAATATAAAAACTTACAATGATAGCTGCAACCTCCCGGTGGCAAGGATCTCGAGAACGCATACATACAGACATCCTGTCGACCAGAACACCCACGGAACGCAACTGTTAGGTGGAGAGTTATATTATTATTATACTATCATACATAATGACAAACATATAAATTACATGTACAATATAACATTTTACCTCGTGGCGGACCTGGGTGATGTGTCGAGTCCCCAACCTGTGTGCGGGACCCTGCATTGCGCGGTTCTGCGCATTCGTAGCAGCTACTCTCTGTTTTCAATTTTTATCAGCTTATTTCTGTTAGTTACGTTAGTCACTAGTAAATTCTTAAAATTAAAACAAAAAAGGACAAGTTTCTCACCTGGACCTCCTCGCTCGTCCAGTACCGGACGAGCTGAGTCCACTGATCCGGGAGTACGCCCCTCGGAACTCGGTCAAGTATGTCGGGCGCATCCTGATGTGGCTTCCAATGGTGCATCTTAACTTTATTTTTATGGTCCTTCCACATCTTCCGGCACTTCGACATGCAAACTGGCCGGAAGAGCTCAGGACACGCCCTCAGGTTGTCCTGAAAATGAAAGAAATATTTTTCATTAAGTTATAGTTTAAATTGACACATCATTTTTAGAGAAATGTTAAATTATTACCTTAACCTGCTGCCAGGTACGGTCTAGTGTCTCCACCAAGAATGCGTCCCAATCAAGTGTAGTCAGAGGGAATGCATATGGATCCCGGACCATATGTCCCAACTGACTGATGAGCTCGCGAGCATGCGGACCCACCGGATGGTACGTCTCATCAAACTCAACGTCTATAGGATGACCGGAATTCCACGTCCGGATCCCTCGAGCAGGGCCTCTCCCCCTGCTGGAAGATGGGCCCGTGCTCGTAGCACCTGTTCAAATTAAAGATAATTTAACTAAATTGAATTAAAATAATTTTCTAGAACTAAAATGTTTAATTAAATAAACTTATACCATTCTGTGCAGACGTCGACGTAGGCCGAGACGGTGGAGATGAAAAAGTCAGCGCCGAAGCATCAACTGGGGTGGAAGGACTCGCCTGAGACGTCAATGGCCTACTCGGTGGGGCCATCGAACTAGACTGGGCGGCATCCGATGTCGGTCTAGGCCCCCCAGATGCCGTGCTAGCCTCGGCCTGGCGCAGGAGCTCGTCCATCGTCAGCGGACGATCTCTCCTCTTTCGTCCCGACATATCTATTCAAATGTTTGTAAGATAAGTTTCATTAAACGAGATAATTGAAAGTAACATTTTTAAATTATTTACACTAAAATTAAACATTGGTGAATTAGTTCCCAACCGTTCACTGGTCGTGTAAGTCAACTGTATCTCCTTCAATGGTTTCCCGAACCCAATTAACGTCTTCATCACGTTGAACAACTGCAGTCTGGTCAAGAACTTGTTGGGCGAATGCATCAATATCTGGCTCATCACATTCAATCTGATACACTCCCCTCCTTGACATTTTAACTGCAACCTGCCAGTTAGGATCTTTCGGATCTCTGACATAGTAAACTTGCTCCGCCATTGAGGACAGTATGTAGGGTTCGGCACTTATTCGATCATCACGATGTAACAGATTGTTAAAATTTACCAATGTAAACTGGTAATTATCTGTTTTCACCCCTCGGATAGGATCCACCCAATCACACTTAAACAATAGAAACTTTAACCCGTGATTGTACACAACTTCAACAATATCCTTCAACCGGCCATAGTAGTAACCAGCATCCACAGATGGACAACCGAGCCCACTATTTTGTGTCGCTCGTTTCTCATCTACATCCTTTAAGCGAAATCGAAAAACGTTGACGTCACAAGTTGTGTAATGTCGGGCCGTTATGAAGGGGCCATCAGCTAACTGTTTCATTTCATCGGTCAGACTAGGATCGTTGGTTCTTCGTAAGCTACACACCTACGCAATGCATGTAATCACTGAATATCACTACATAAAAGTAATATGACATGAACAAGTGAAACTACTCCTAATGATTGACTACGTACGTGATTCTTGAACCATTCGTGAAATGACCGGTAATGGGACTGATGAATTTCAAACTCCGTAGCACGAGGCATGTCACGTTTGAGCTCATCGATGTGTGTCCTGCGATGCATAACACGTGTTAACAACAAGTATGATAATTTAGGAAAAAAATTGACAAATTACTCTTATGAATGAGTGATAACTTACTGAGTCAAAGCCACAACAGTTGGGGTGTTGAACAACACCCACCGATGAACTTGAATCCACTCAATATTGTTGAGATCAAATTGCGTGCCCTCCCCAACTGGACCGTCATTAATCCGCGAGGGCCTAGTTAACTTTGTTTCAATATTATCTTTAAGATGCTGCGCAGAAATTGGTGCACTTATCCATCAAATACCCCTTAGCTATTGATGCCTCTGGACGGGCTCTATTACGAATATACCTCTTCAAAGTGTTCATGTACCTCTCAATTGGATACATCCATCTGAATTGGACGGGGCCACCAAGCAGGGCTTCACTAGTTAAGTGTATGATCAAGTGAACCATGACATCGAAAAATGCAGGTGGAAAAAGTTTTTCTAGATGACACAACGTCACAACAATCCTCTCTTGTAGACCATTCAGCTCATCAATTCGGTGAACTCTAGAACACAGTTGTCTAAAGAAGTTACTAAATTCAATCAACGGCGCTACAACATTCTTAGGCAAACAATTCCTTATGGAGATAGGCAGTAACTATTGAATGAGAATATGATTGTCATGACTCTTCAAACCCTGTAATGTTCTTCCTTCCATGTTCACGCGCTTAGCAATATTCGAACAGTACCCGTCAGGAACCTTGACACCCTTCAGAACAGAGAGGAAGACATCTTTCTCATCTTTACTCATCGCGTACTGCGCAGGAGGCATGTATGCCTTGTTTGACTCTCTCGGCTGCAAGTGCAACGGTTTTCTCAAGGCCATTTCTTCCAAGTCACGACGTGCATTGACACCATCCTTCGACTTCCCCTGAACACCGAGAATGGTCCACAGTATATTATCACAGACGTTCTTCTCAATGTGCATAACATCTAAGTTGTGCCTGAGTAAGTTATCTTTCCAAATCGTAAAAAATACTTTTTTTCTTCCAATTATGACTTCGTCTTCTATTTGCACCAGGAATAGAAGGCAACGGGAGGGCCAGTAAATCTTGAAAATCATACACAATACGTATTTGCTCCTGCTCGACCTGTGACAACAATTCAACTCCCGTCATTGTTTGAGGTGCTGGACCATATTCTCGAGTGCCATCAAATGACACTATGTCCCTCCCGAACCTATGCAATGGAGGTAGAAAACGTCTATGACCCGTGTATACCCATTTTCTGCCGTGCTTCAACCAAGTTGACTTTTTCTCCTGATTGCAGCAAGGACATGCAAACTCTCCCTTTGTGCTTCAACCCGACAAGTTAGCGTACGCAGGGAAGTCGTTGATTGTCCACAATAATGCGGTGCGCAGTTTAAACATTTCATTGCCTTTGGCATCAAATGTCATCAGACCATCAGCCCATAATTCCTTCAATTCATCAATCAAAGGTTGCATATATACATCAATCTTGTCCCCTGGTCCTCTTGGTCCATCAATAAGTGTGGATAGGATCAGAAACGGCTGCTTCATACACATCCATGGCGGGAGATTATAAGGTGCCAAAACTACTGGCCACGTGCTGTGATTTGCCCCTGTCATGGATCTGAATGGACTAAAACCATCTGCAGCCAAACCAAGCCGCACATTACGACAATCCAAGGCAAAGTCTGGATTCCTTCGATTGAAGTCTTTCCACGCTGGGGAATCTGCTGGATGGGTTAACTTACCATCGTCCCTGCTATTTTCGGCATGCCATCTCATCAGTTTAGAAATATTTGATGACATAAAAAGCCTCTTCAACCTTGGCTTCAATGGGAAATATCTCACGTGCTTTGCTGCCACAAGTTTGCCACGATTTATAACACTTGTAGAACTATTCTAACGATTGTGTCCAACCCCGTCCTCCTTCCATCTCGAAGTCTGACACACGATGCACTTATCAAGATGGGCATTCTCATTCCTAAACAACATGCAACTGTTCGGACATGCATCCAAAGTCTCATATGTGAAGCCTAAATTTTTAGTTAACTTGCGAGCCTGATAGTAGGACGCTGCAAGTTTCGCGCCGGATGGGAGCACTCGATGCAACAACTGGAGGAGCATATCGAAGGACGTGTCAGACCACTGATTCAATGCCTTCAAATGTAACAGCTCCACGATAAAGGACAATTTACTGAAGTCCTTGCATCCAGGATACAATTCTGTCTGTGCATCATCTAGAATTTCAAAATATCTCAGGGCTTCTTCATTGGCACTGGAGCGAGGATTACTCCCACCCGCCCCCTCAGTCTCACAGCTTGTGTATTCAGGTGCCAACCCGCATGCGATATCATTTAGCATCGCGATCATCTGATCCGTCTCTGACATATCATCAACCTCAATTTCATCTCTTTCCTCTCTGCGACAGGAAACATACTCTTCTCCATGTCTTATCCAATTCTTGTACTGCTTCAAGAATCCATTCACAATCAGATGCTCTCGGACAGACTCTCTTCTGTCATAATACCGATTCGCACATTTTCTACATGGACAACTTATGAACTCATTGTCAAACCCATTGGTAAATTCCATGAACTGGTTAATCCCCTCCATGTATTCCCTAGACATCCTATTCGGTAAATCAATCCAACTCTTGTCCATCTCAATAACTGTTTATGCGGAAATCTAAAATGAGCAAGTACAATTAACCCAAGGTACCATGCATCATGCAAGTCACCTATCCATAAACTGCAAACTACTTACTACATGGTGGTTGGTCCTATCCCATTCGAGAATGCACAATCCAACTTGCACTCAACAACTCGAATGCTTCGTCCCCTAGTCAGACAAAATTTCGACAGCATGTCCACGTGGTTCTCTAAGTACACGACACAGATACAACATCAGTCGTACCCATGTATGTACCCAGAGAACAATGGGACATCAACCGAAACTCTATCTAACATCGGACTTGCATGAGCTATTGAGTATAACATGGATAATTGCATTCCCAAACTGTCCAAACTGGACAATTCAAGAATCATATACAACAAAGTTCGAATGTACATCACCAGAGCAACGAATCTAGTCAAAGACCCGATCCGTCGCGTCAAGGATCACTGAACTAATGTTGTACACAATTCTCGAACGGGTCTAAGTTTCACTAATGCATGCAAGTGAATAAAACAATAAGTGAAGAACACAATATTCAACACAACAATAATGTTCAAAATATCAATTATAACAAATATATATCATCATTCATAATTCGGAAAACAAAAAGAAAAAAAAAGCAACATGTTGAACTCATTACGTCCCAAATCTCAAAAGAAACATGCTAGACATATCAGTCAATACATGTAGATATTCTCTTTAAGGACCTTAATAACTCAATATATTCAATCAAGTGAAAGTAATTATTAGCAAAGACCTTAATCAAGTTGCATAACAAAAGTGGAAAAAAACTGTGTAGACTCTGACATACATCTCTTTAACAATTTCATCTATTAAGGGAAGGGTTTAGGGTTTTATTCATCATGGATTCAGGCCCAAATCCCACACCCAATGAAACCCCTGCAACAAGGTTTGTTGAGTTCTCTCTCTTTTTTTAAGCTTTGCGTTACTTGTTCTTTTCTTCTTGTTAGTTTATGAGAATTTTATGTTTGATTTTGAGAATCAAAATTTATTCTCTGCATGCATTTCCCAAAAGCGGTTGTGGGGTTCTGCATGCTTAATGGTTTATGTTAACTGTTGTTGGTTTCTGGGCTTTATAGTATTGATTTCTATGATTTCAAAAATGAAATCTGCATTTTTTTTTAAATATTTTGGCAATGTGTTTTAGATGATTAAACAACAAAATACAACATGAAGGAGTAGGTGAGAATGGAGTACCAATACTTTTTAGGCTTCAATGCATATGGTTGAAACCTACATTTATAGGGCTGTATCAGTATGACTTGGTTGTGGCTGACTTTAAAACCATGGCGTGAATTCTCCCAAGTTTTCTTTTGCTAGCTTCAACCGGTATTTTGGAGTGCCTTAGTGGACTCATTTTTTTTATATTTTCCATTGATTTATTGGAATTCTGTATTTCTTTGGACTACTTTCATATGATTTAATAAAGACTTTAGTATCTATCAACAACAAAAAGAGAACAGATATTTTAAGGATGGCTTACCCTAACAATGATAACGGGCACAAGTGCTCTGCATGTTTTAAACAGTATAAGAAAAAAGAGCATCTTGTTGAGCATATGCGGGTGTCGTATCATTCGGTGCATGAGCGTAAGTGTAGGGGGGTGTAAAAAGCATTGTAAATCATTTGAGTCAGTCAGGGAACATCTTATGGGTAAGTAAAATGATCTCTACCGGATCAAATGCACGGCTACTACATTCAGTGCAGCTAGCTGTTGCTCAAAATTTCATTTTCTCCAGAACACTAAAGGAATCATTGAATGACTTTTGCTTCCTTGTGTTCATAGAAGAAAAATTTTGCTCATGGTTTTTGCTACTCTTTATTCTATTGACGGACTATTTACTATAACTCAGTTTGGAAAGTGTATTACCATTTACCACTTACCGGGAAAGAAGTTTTCATCTTACTCTAGGTTTGCAAGTTCCAAATATGCTCATTAGACTACTTTATATTAGCAACTTGACTAAGAAAACAAATTGCAACATAAAACACATAGCAACATAACTTTCCTTGATTTACTGTGTTTTCAGGATCTGAAATTAGGGAGCACCATAGGTAATACACATAAAAACAGGATTATCTATACCAACTAGTTCCATATCCACCCATGTTTGTTGCTACTAAATTTGCATCAAATCTTATAGAGGGTAACATCTCATTATATCAGGCCATGTATAGCTAGATGACTGTCCACTCTGCTGCTAAAATATTCAAGCAGAATATGATTTTTTTAATATGACAAGCAGGACATGATTTTTGAAACTTGAATGTTCTTAGAAAGTTGGGAAGACATTCATCTTTCTGCAAATTAATTTCACAGTGTTTTAGGTAGCATACAGAACACCCCAGATATAGTTGAGCAGGGAAACATTATCCTACTTATTGTAGTTTACATTTTTAATTTCAGAGTGGAAATTATAGCCATACATTCTGCTTGTGATATGTGGGTCAACGAACTTGACATGCTCCTATCATCAATATAGTAGTAATTAACTTTTAAAAAATCTTGAAGGAAGGAAAGTTATGCCCCTATGCTTAGTTGCATGATTTCTATAACATTTATACAGTAATTGTTGGCTCCATAACATTAATCAAACTTAGATGCTGCTGACAACCTTATCATCCACTATCGATAAAGCATAAACTAAAATTGATGGTAGGAAAATAGAATAAGTCATTTTTTTCTAAGTTGAGGAAAAGATCCAATTGCGCAGGTTGAATGAGCAATTCAATTTTTTTAGCATGAATGGAATCTGAACATGACTTGAGAAAAAAATAGTTTACCAAAAAAAATAAATATTGATCAGATGAGAGGACCTACTTTTTGTAGGATATAAGAAGATAAAGCTAACAACTGAGAAATCAATACAAATTGAATATCAAACCGATCCAACTTCTTTGCAAGACTCTATACAAAAAGATCCACAATCAATACATTATAACAACATTAACAAAATTAACAATCTCTGAAATGTAGCAATATCAAATGTATTTTTTTTAATGGTGAAGGTGAATGAGAAGGGGTGTAAATTAGTAATAAGTGGTTCTCACTTTTCAATCAGGAGTGTGATTCTGTACCAAGTCCACTGAACCCATCTTTGATTGGATTAATAGAAAAAATCATAGAATGATTACATTAACTAGCATTGTAAAAGGCTTGCCAGACAGATCTGCCTAACTATGGAAATGTGCCAAGTCCATTATCTGCGAACTCAGTGATCATTAATTGTAATGAAAACAACTAGTGAATAACAGAAGAAATTTCTCTCATGAGCCGGCTGCAATAGGAGTTTAGTTCTATAGGGCCCAATTGGCCCACCTTTGATCATTGTACTCCCTTGACACTCACTACCCCTTGATTTGACACTAAGCCCAATCCAACACTCATATAACTCTTACTTGCTGAAGGATTGAATCTCAAAATAATGTATAGACTATGGTTAACTTATCACATTGGAGGTTGAAATAATTTGACGGGGCTTATTTTTTTTTTGCTCTTCCTTAAACAAGAAAAATCCTATTTTCAGAGGTCACTGCAGTAGCACTTCCTATATTTGAAGTTGAGCAAAATTTGGGCAACCTATTAGAAACTATAGGCCAACCAACCAATAGGTCACCTGATGGGCCTCTGCTCTAAACTTGTGGTAGTGTGCTGATGAATAAGATTTTTTTTCCCCTCTTCTGTTCATTGCTCTCTACAAGTAACAGAAACAAAGACATGTGGATGCCATGGGTTTTGCAACTTCCATGAGGCTTTCAGAGTGATTGCCAAACTGCCATTTGGGGCATTTGGGTGAGAATGGGACTCCAAATGGCAAATAAATCAAATGAAAACATGTATAGTAATTAAATAATTAATATGTAATTAGGATGTTATTTTTTTTTTCTTACTGGCTTACGCTGATGCTGCCGACGGATTGATCCTCAAACAAACTACCGGAAGAATGTGAAAAATGTGAAGGAGATGGTGATCTCCAGACTCCACAATCAAATGAAAAAAAAAATAACAAACAACAACAAATAAATCAAATGAAAAAAAAATTACCGGCAGCTGTAGCGAGATTGATTGGTGCGAGCTAGGGTTTCGGCGGTTGCGGCTCCGTCGTAGGGAGGGAGAGAGAGAGAACCTGTGGCGGCTCCGGCGCGCAGGAGGGCACAGTGCATAGCGAGAGGAAGAGGGGGAGGGAGAGAGAGAGGAGAGGGGAGAGAGAGAGAGAGAGGGAGGGAGGGAGAGAGATAAAACCGGGTGGTGGCTCCGGCGCAGGGAGGGAGAGAGATAAAACCGGTGGTGGCTCCGGCGCAGGGAGGGAGAGAGATAATCGGTGGAGGCTCCGACGAGCAGAGCGAGAGGGAGAGGGAGGGAGGCAGAGAGAGAGAGGGAGAGAGAAAGAACCAGCAGTGGCTCCGGCACAGGCGACTCCGGCGGTGGCGTGGCGGGAGGGCAGAGTCTGGGCGCGGGAGGGGAAAAAAACCTGGGAAGGAAAAAATGAAGAAGGGAAAGTGGGTTTCGGGGGGCATTAGAAAAGAAGGCTTTAGCGACCGCTATGGCGGCCGCAATAGCGGTCGCTAAAGGTGTTTTTTGCGACCGCCAGTCCGAATTCTAGTAGTGAATAACGCATTATTCATATTGTTGGAACAAATTAAATACTGCATTACCGCTATGAATAGATAAAAAACCCAAACATCACTCCAAACAAGTATGAACTATCAGTTCAACAGTGGTGAACGGTGACATTGAACTTGATCACTGCATTGAGGTTAGCCAGGTCAAGGTAGACCGTCTCCAACACGGCGAACCCCTGTGCAAATCAGAAATGCTCTATTCCAAACACCACAGACACCTCTCTTTGCTTCAGGAAAAATCGGTCTGCCCCCTGGATCTCTATGGTGCTACCATTGTACTTTTTGTTAGTAAAAACTATGGAAAAGAGTAGGTGAAGGTCAGAAGCATCCAACGTCGTTAACATAGATCCCTTGCGCTCGTCTGATCTGTTTGGATTGCGGATCTTGTCCTTTTGTGATCGCATCATCCACAACCATGACTGTTGCGTAGTTAAGTATGCTCGAGAGGGTACCGTTCTTTCCAGCTACAGGGACTGCTCTAACATTCTTGCCAGTCTCCCAATATTGCATGTAGAACACCATCTTGGTTCTCATGCTTCTTGCTTCAAAGCTGTCCACTATGGTGGTTATGAGCACTAGCAGAACTGCTATTTTCACTAGTGTGATTGAGGCCATATGATGTATGTAAATGATCAACCGTACCCTTTTTATCAATCGAACCGAATAGGCCTTCGTTTATGTTATGAGTTCATAAGAGGGCCTATTTATTTTGGATTGCTGGCTAAGATGTTTTTAATTGGATTTGATTTATTGTTGCAAGATGAGTTTGAATTGTAGCATCTTTCAACGCTGACCAAGATTGTAGTAGTAGGGATGTTTCATTGCTTGTTCAGTTGTTCTAATTATAAGATGCTGTGGAGCTTTGGATTGTTTTGTTTCTACGTACATGTATGAAAAAAAAATTTGGGGGCCCACGATTTATAGATTGGTCTAGTCAAACAATCAACCCAAAGATGTGCAGAAAATAACAATAAGCAGCGGAAATAAAATCAACAAGCACACACCACAAGGACACCAAATTTAAGGGGGAAAATCCTAACCGAGTAAAAAACCACCGAACCGAACTGGATCAAATCAAGCACCATGAATCTCGCAATTACAAGAAACTCAGATCTCTTCCCTAGATATCCCCTACCCAAGGACTGAAGTTACCTTGTGTGAGGCCCATCAGAAGCAAAACCGTGAGGCCAATGGGCCAAAGTGGACAATATCATGCATGTGTGGTCTGGTGCAAGTGGGCGTGTTGACACCAAAAATGTCACTATGTCCCTTCAACACCAAAAGCTACATGGAGCCACATCCTGCCATAAATAGGAAGGGGCCACTTCAAGTACCAGATCTTGTCAGAATCAAACAAAAGCTGCAAGATCCTTCAAAGCAGCCAAAAGAGGGGTACACATGAAGTTTCGGGTCATTTCGACGTCATTTGGCCTAACTTCACTCCTCCGACAGCCAGACAGGAGCTCCCGGCAGTGACAGTGTCGAAAACCTCAAAACTTCGATCAGAGCCTACGGATGGTCTCAGAATACCTCCAAAAGGCCCCATGCCAAATTTCAAGTCAAACGGACAACGTTTGACCCTTCATCAGCTCTCGGGAAGCAAAAACAGGCCTACCGGCGGCGGAGCACCCCGGAATCATGGCATCCAAATTGGAGCTAATGGATCATCTCAAAATGACTCCAATAGGTCCCCTGTCAAGTTTTAGGTCAAACGGACATCGTTTGGCCTAGTTTCAAAGCTCGGCATTTTCCTCGAGGTGAAATCAAGGCGAGCATTTGCGGGACCCCAAAAGGCTTCAAAACTCAAACCAAAGCCCATGGTTGGTCTTACTTACTGCTTAGGAGGCTCCCTGTCAAATTTCAGGTCAATCGGACATCGGTTGACCGCAAGTCAAAGCTCGACATTTCTCTCATGGCGAAATCAAGGCGAGCATTTGCGGGACCCAAAAAGGCTTCAAAACTCAAACCAAAGCCTATGGTTGGTCCTATCTACTGTTCAAGAAGCTCCACGTCAAATTTCAGGTCATTCCGACATCGTTTGGCCTAGTTTCAATGCTTGACAAAAAATCGGCAATACCGCACAACAAAGTCTGCAGCTTTCCAGAAAAATAGGAAACTTTGTGCTCCGATTTGTGTGGCTTTTCGTCGGGTTTTCTTCAAGAGAATCAGGCCAATAAATGAGGGGAAATGTCAGGAAAAATACAGAAGAAAAAAGAATGAAAAAAGATCGAAAAACGGCGAAGAAAAGGCGACCGAACGGCGGCCGAGAAATGGGCCCAAAGCCCATGGTCGCCGGCGACCATGGCCATGGTCGCCGGCGACCATGGAATTCCGGCGACCCGAAAATCGCCGGAAGACCCCCTTTTCGGGTCCTTTTCGCGTTTCGAGTTGATTGGCCCCTGTGATTTTTCCAAAATCTGATTTTTCGTGCATGAAATCCGTCGATCTTCGTCAACATCACGGATTCGCCGCCGAAATCATTCGATGATCATTAGATGCCTCGAAATCGCCAACCGGCCGACAAAGAAAGCACACTTTATGCCCGCCCGATCGTGAAATCGACAGGACAGATGTTGCCGGCACGTTGACATTAATCAATGTTTGAAATTGCATCGCCATCCAACATCAAACAACCTGTGGATCCATCGGTGGTCATCGCAAGAAGAATTCCAAAAGACGCGGCGCGGCCCGCGACTCTTCAAGCGACTTGGCGACCAATTAATGAGGTTAAATGACCCATTTTATGACAAGTTAATGCGGTCATTAACTCATTATTTTGGACGGCCCAATCAAAAGCAAGCAAATGGGAGTTACAAGTCAAAGGATTTATGGCATTAAAGCCATGAAACTCCTCCCATGATGGGGATTAAAGGCAATTAAAAGCTCATTATTCTCCATCGGCCAATCAGATTCAAGGAAAAAGGAGTTACAAAACAAATACTTTAAAACTTGTAACTCCTCCTATTATGAGCATTAATGCATTCAATGCTCATAAACCCTCCTAAATGGCTACCAAAGGCCTATAAATAGGAGGGCATTCCAAAGGGAAAAACACAGACGAAGAACGAAAAAAATCCAGAGAAATCGCCGGAGAAATTCGCCCGAAGTCCGGAGAATTGCCCAGAAAATCCAGAGGCCCTGCAACTCTGCTGCAAAGACCACCAAAAGGTGATTGAAGCACCCTTGGGGGGCCACCCCCCCAAGGACCTCCCTTCTTCTACCAACATGGCTAAAACGTGGCTTTTTTCAGCCCGTTTACTTAGCTTTTTATCGGATATAAGACCTTCCCTTGGTCTTTATCCTTTAAAAATCTGAGGTTAAAAAGCCAAGCCAAGAATCCAAGCATCGTGTTCTCATCTGCATGGACGATGGAGGAGCCCATACATGACTCGCGGCCGTCGATCTGAACGTGTCCCCACAATCGAATGAGAAGTCAGATTCATTTTCTTGATTTCTATTGTACTTTATTTTTCTTTTAGAGACAAAAATCACAACTCTTGTCTTTCATAATGGATAAGACTTGTAAATCGCCTTTCACGGCAACAAATGAAATCACCTTTCACGGCACATATAAAAAAAAAAAAAACCCTTTTGTCTCTTTTCTTAAAATATGCGTGCAATGGGAAACTAGAAAAAGTTTCATTTCCCCTTTCTGCTTGTGAAGGTGGATCTTTGGATCACCGTTTCTAAATTCCAAGTGGAAAAGTGAAATTGGCATACCCGTACAAAAAAAGAAAGATGTTGATACCCTTATCTTTTCTTCTCCTCCCCTCCGCCGTACCCCGAAAGACCCGGGGCGGAGGCAGCGGGAGAGAGGGAAGAATCGGGTCCATCAGGGCGGGTCTCCATGTGGGCGGGCCAAGAGGGCTGGCAGGCTACAGAGACTGGCAGGCTACTGCACAGGGACGTGCAGCCGACGTGCAGCTTTAAGGGGGAGTCCCACATCGACGCCCCGGAGTCCCACATCGACTATAGAGAGGAAAGTGAATGGGGTTATATGTAGAGCTTATACCCTTACCTTGCATGAGGCCTTTTGATAGGTTGAGGCCCATCAGAAGCAAAATCGTGAGGCCTGTGGGCCAAAGCGGACAATATCATGCATGGGTAAGTGGTGGGGCGTTACAAATGGTATCAATTCATGCTTCAACGACTTCACACAGTTGATTGCAGCAGATTCCAACCAGCACTTGACTCCTCAAATCTTCTCGTAAGAAGATAATCTTCTACAAAAGATGCAGAAGAACTGACTCTAGAGAACTTGGCAGCACAACTTCATAAAAAATCTCTAGAGAAGAATTCTCTCCAACATTAATCTCTATCTCAGCTCTTTGAGAGGTGAGGTCATATATTTGGAATAGCTTTTGATTCTTTTAAATAGCCCTTGAGATGTGCTTAATGTTGCATAACTTGATTAGGATTGAAACAACAGCATTGGCACAATTAGAATATCAAGTTTCCCAATTTTCGTACAGCTCTACGCCTCGTTCGCTCGAGCGAACCAGTCTCTGTTTCAGAACTGGGCTAGTCCGACTCTGTTCGCTCGAGCGAATGTGGTGGTTGCTCGAGCGGACCCCTCTCTGGATTGATCCTGAAATTCAGCATATTTTCTCCAACTTCCTTCTTTCAATTCTTTTATATTTTCTTGTTTTTAGTCCTTCCAACCTACTAACTTCAGAGTCCTTTTCTAAATAAAAATTACAACTCAAAAGACCCAGAGTTTTGTCCAACCCTTGAATTAGCCAACACTCAAAATCCTAACAATCTCCCCCTTTGGCAATTCATGGAAAAAACTCCCTAGGACAATACAATTTGATCTACCCAAAAAGAAACCCAAAATACATTGAAATTAAAAAAACAAAAATCAGCAATCAGCAAATGTAGATCTGCATTGTCTCTGACTCAATCGAACTTCTTGTTCTCCAGCTTGATCTGTCACCATTCTCCCCCTTTTTGTCCATAAATCGACAAAGCTAAAAATAAGAACATGCAGCTTTTTGTCAATTATGATCACTAGCTCCCCCTCGAAAGCAACTCCCCATGAATGTATCTTCGTAGCAACACTAAGGGTTGGGAGCTTGACATCTTTGATCAGGGCTTGTTACATGTAGCCACCCACACTTGTGTAGTTTGATCTTTCAGCAGAGTGTGAGTAAACTCTTTAGACAAATCAGATTTTCTAACCCAAATCGGAGCTGTCTTGGGTATTGAAAAATTCTTTCGCCATTGCTTGATTTTAGGTAACTTTGCAGCTTCTTGCAATGGGAACGAATGTGTCCTTTTAATCCACAATGATGACAAGTGGATGTGCGTGCAGCACGTGACACATTCTTTTTCTTAAAACTACTCGACACATTATATGAAAGTGCAGTGTCATGCCCCCGGACCGAGGCCCTAATAATCAAGTCCTTAATCAGGGGAATGTGGCGCGACGAGCCAGAAAATTTCGACCGCACACGCTATTTATTTTCCCACAGGATTCCAGGGTGAGGATTTCAGACGATCCATCACAACCCATGAATCAATCTCACATTAATGATAATATACGAAAGCATGTAGCAAAATAAAAATCACATATAACATAAGATAAGTGCACAAGTTTTGCATCAAAGAGGAATATATACATAAGAGCGTAGCCCAAAGTTAAGATTAAAGTTGTGAGGATCAAAAGTAATTTAAGTTATACATCCCAAACAAGGCCAACAGAGGCCATAAACAAGTTCCCAAAATAAAAGTAATTTCCCAAAAGATGTTGTCGAAGCTCTAGACCAATCATGACGTTTATATGACATCATTTGGCTGTCACTCGGGCTCCACCTGAGGCCCTACTGCCTCCTGCGCGCACTCCGCCTCAAAGGTCGCGGGTCTGACATCTGACATCAAACAAAAGAATATCAGACACGACGGTCTGGCAGGTGAATAATACAGACAAGATGTACAAGTTTTATAAATACCATGTTTAAAATTGAAAAATACAAATGAAACGAAACATACGTAAAGTGTAAATCTAATAAACTATTTCTATACAATTAAAAGAATTTCATAATTTAATTATTTCAAACTAACTGACAAATAATTAAAATATTGGCAAACCACATTTAGATAAATTCTCCTATTACCGAAGTAATAAGAGCACACAGACAGAAACCGTCGCCATATAAAATGGCCGGAACAAATAACCGTTGTCATATGAGATGGCCGAAACAAATAGATAGAAGCCGTTGCCACTACTCGTGGGACCGGAAAACAGAACCGTTGCCATGGCCAGAACATACAAACAAAATCCAAACTACAGTTGGCAAATAATTTTAAAGATCCCAAGCCGAGTGATTAGCCTAACTAGGTGACCTAAGCTTAGTGGTGCCTTTCCAAAACTTGAATCGAAGTAAATCAAATCATAACTATACATTCCAAAATCGATAAGAAGAACTACTTCGAACAAATACAAACGGACATAATTAAACAATTCAAATGAGTAGTCTTACCGATAATTTCAAACGTAATGAACCACTTAATTCTGTTTCAAAACGATTTATGAGAAAACAAATAATTTGTCTAACTTGGAATGAGATGATCAAGATGATTGATAGTGTTTGATGGGCTTACTGGGGGCCGTCTCGATACACACTTAGTGTCTCCATGTCGATTTATAAGTGAAGGAGTTGGTGTCTCTGAAGGTTTCCGACATTTGAGGCATAAAGGGCATATTAAGACTAATGGAAAATCCCTGGGTAATTTAATTTATAAACTTTCTCTATGGGTTTTATTCAAACAAAGTGATTCGGGCTTAAGTTCTTAATTCCCGATGATTAATAAGTCATTAGGAACTTTTTATACTCAAACCGAACCTCAAATTACATAACAGGCCCAAAAAAAAATGCATCATAAAGTATCTGGGCCACACTCGCTCGAGCGGGATGGGCTTCTGCCTAGCCCGAAACAGTCAGCTGTATGCTGACTGTTTTCTGTCCCTCCTTCATGTTCCAACTTTTATTCACTTCTCATTGACCAATCTGAGTGTAAATCAAGTGTAAATCACCTCCAAGTGACTCCATTAAACTACCACATCAAATTCATTCAACCATCTATTAAAGACTATAAAACATAATGAATCATATGACAAGAAAAAGAAGGAAACAGATCTATAGAATTCAAATAGTTCCAAATCAGTTTCAAGTCCTTAAGCTGAAGCAGAAAACTTGAAATTTCATACACTTATACACACAATCTGAAATGAAATCAACCTCACCTATAATGAAATCAGTACTAACATCCATCCAACTTCACAACCAATACCCACTTCAGAATTTCAAAGTTTCAAGCCAAAAAAATTCAAGGAGAGATAAATTTTTCCATCATGCATACACAAATCTAATTATTCACTTGCCTCCAGCTGAAATGGTTCTCAAGAACAGTCCAAATAACTCTACACAATCAACTGCAAGCTTACACCAAAACCCATAGGAAAACCCATTCAAAAACTCAATATTTTGAAAAGAGAAGGAGCTCTCAAAGAGCCTCCTTGCAAGCATGAAGAAGAGCTTCCAAAGGGTGTGAAAAACCCATATCTAAAAGGAGAAAACAAAGCTTTACCTGCAAGTATGAAAACCAGCAAGAAAAGTTTAAAGAATATGGTTGACCAGCTGGAATCTCTCCAAAAATAGTATTAATAGTAAGCTTGGAAGATGGGGAAGAGATTGGTGTGATTTGTTTCTCAATGTGGATGAGTTTGCTATACATGCAAGAGGAGAGAAGATGAGAGGAAGAAAGAGGCTTCTTCCTGGTTCATTGCAGGAAATGAAAATGAAGAATGAAGGGGAAGAGACCCAACGTGGGTTTTGGGTTTAATTTAGGGAGTGGGCCCCATTGGCATTGAAATCTTCACATGGCTAGAACTATCAATTGTGGGTCCCAAATGAAGTTGACAAAGAAGACAAAGTTGATCGTCGAAAAATCTAGTTTTCAAAAAGTATATTTTCCTCATGGTTTTCAAATTTCAAAATTTATGCACAGATTTAGTGTAAAAAGACGAATTTGCCCCTTTTTCTCGAAAAACACAATTTATAGGGGTTCAAATGCAAACAGAACAAACATGAAAGTTGGTGGGATCAAAATGACAAATTCAAAAATATCGAAATCCATATTTTTCAAAAATCAAATAAATCAAATAAATCAAATCCCCACACTAACACGCGTCACATGGGCCACCCCGGGCCCGGTCAAACCAAACACAACACTTTCAAAATTCCCCAAAGCCATTCAAAATTCTAATCTAACTGGAAACTCAAGCTAATTGTCCTCTAATCCCGCTTAGTGAGTAATCACAATTAAAATAATAGTAAATTATACTAAACCTGGGTCAGGGCCTGACATGCAGTATGTGGAGTAGCATGTGCAACACTTGAAACAAAAACTGTTTTACCTTTAGCATTTGAAGTGGATGCACTAGGATCATAACCAAGGCCACTTCTGTCAAAAGGAGACTTCTGATTACACAAGATGTTTGTAAGAGTCTTCGAACTAGTGTTCATCTTGTTTAGAGAAGCTTTCTTGACTTCCAGCTCAGACAGAGTGATCTTCAGTCTTCCTTGCAAGTCTTGATTATCAGCTTTTAATATCACTATCTCTTACTGTAGGTTCATTATTTCTATTCCAGCCTTCTCAAGTTTTTGACCATCAGTAGTCAAATTATCAACCATGGAATTTTTCTGACTATCCAAGAGACGAACTTGTTTAAGCGCTTGCTCCAATTCATTCTTTAGTGCATAATTTTCTTCTTGAGCAGCCTTGTATTTGATAGTGATTTTGTTACCATACTTGGTAATCTTGACACAATCAGCATAGGTAGCTTGGTACAACTCTTCACAATCTTTCTCTTGGTCTGACAACTCTTCTTCATTATCTTCATCAGTATCATTGTCAAATACAGACTTAGCCATGAAAGCCACAAACTTGCCATTCACATTGTTAGAAGGATCATTCTCAGGGTATATTTCATTTTCTTCTTCAGAAGATTCTTCATCCCAAATAGTGTTGAGAGCCTTTTGTTTTGCACCATTTTTCTTGTTGGCACATTCATTAGCATAATGACCATAGCCTTGGCATTCAAAACACTTTATCCCTTTAGCAGGATCCTTCTTCTCAGATTTGAAATTCTTTTTCTTGGCTCGTTTTGTATTCATATATTATTTGAAACACTTAATAAACTCAGTCATATCCTCTTCATTCTCAGAGTCAGAATCAGATTCAATTTTCTTTACAGGCTTCTTTCTTGATTCTGAGATGACTTTCAAAGCAATATCCTTTTCTTTGGATTTTCCTTTATTCAAACGGTTTGCTTCATACGTCTAAAGCTTTCGAGCCAGTACATTTAACTTGAAAAAATCTAGATTTTTATTTTCTTCAATAGCATCAACTTTAGAATCAAACCTTGAAGGTAGAGACCTCAAAATCTTCTTAACAATCTTGTGTTCTGGTATTTCTTCCCCCAAATAAAAACAGAATTGACAATATCATTCAGTTTGGTATTAAATTGATCAAAGGTCTCATCTTCTTCCATCACGATGATTTCAAATTCTTTATTCAATCTTTGCAATTTAGCTTGCTTCACCGTGTCTGTACCCTCATAAACTGTCTGTAAGACTTCCCACGCTTCTTTTGCGGTTTAGCAAATGGAAATTCTTTGAAACTCATCAGCAGTCACACCATTGTATATGCAATTCATAGCCTTGTTATTGCAATTTGATGCATGCCTTTTATCCTTAGACCATTGGACTTTAGGTTTAGGAATAGTTTGTCCATTAACTACGATTGTTGGTCTAGAGTAGCCCTCTTCGACAATATCCGAAATATCATCATCAATGGACTTAAGGAACCCAATCATCCTTTGCTTCCAATATGCATAATTAGAACCATCAAACAAAGGAGGCTTGGAAGTTGATGTCCATTCTCTATTGAGCATCATTCTAGAAATCTTGTAGGATCAGACACAACAAAATAGTGCAACTTGCTCTGATACCAATTGAAAGAAAAAATTAGGGGCCCACGATTTTTAGATTGGTCTACTCAAACAATCAACCCAAAGATGTGCAGAAAATAACAATAAGCAGCGGAAATAAAATCAACAAGCACCCACCATAAGGACACCAAATATAAGGTGGAAAACCCTAACCGAGTGAAAAACCACCGATCTGAACTGGATCAAATCAAGCACTATGAATCTCGCAATTACAAGAAATTCAGATCTCTTCCCTAGATATTCCCTACCCAAGGACTGAAGTTACTTTGTGTCGCTTCATGCTTCAACGACTTCACATCGTTGATTGCAACAGATTCCAGCCAGCACTTGACTCCTCAAATCTTCTCGCAGGAAGATAATCTTTTATAAAAGATGCAGAAAAACTGACTCTAGAGAACTTGGCAGCACAACTTCATAAAAAATCTCTAGAGAAGAATTCTCTCCAACAATAATCTCTATCTCAGCTCTTTGAGAGGTGAGGTCATATATTTGGAATAGCTCTTAAGTCCTTTAAATAGCCCTTGGGATGTGCTTAATGTTACCTAACTTGATTAGGATTGAAACAACATCATTGGCACAATTAGAATATCAAGTTTTCCAATTTTCGTACAACTCTGCTCCTCGTTCGCTCGAGCGGTCAACATGTTCACTCGAGCGGACCAATCTCTGTTTCAGAACTTGCCCTTTTCAACCCAAGTTGTGGACTTGTTGCCATGATTGCTAATTTGGATCTAACCCAATTAAAGAAATTGAGCAAACTAACTCTAGAGGCTTTTGAACCTAAACCCTATCTTTCTTGTCTTTTATTTAAAAAAAATCTTAGTTGAAAGTTTATCTTTCAATTATTTAATTCAATATTTTAACAGACTATACTTTAAATTTGTTGTTTTGTAAAACAAATCGGAAAAAAGAAATTATTTTATATAATCGAACTATTTAGTTCACTCAAGTTATTTGATTTATGGTTCCAATTTTGGGACGAAAATGCACTCTCTCTCTCTCTCTCTCTCTCTCTCTCTCTCTCTCTCTCTCCCTCCCTCTCTTTTATTTTGAAGGACTCTATACAAGTGTAACACGTATTAATATATTTTATGGTAAATGACTATTTCCTCATGCAAATGTCCTTAATTACTTACTTGTGCTCAGCAAGAGTAAAATACATTAGTAACCGGCCCATTTGGAATTGTTTTGATGTTGTTCTCAAATTTGTGCTCAGATCATGTTGTGAGTTGTGACTATACTTTTCAGAACTTGTTTAGCAACATTATATTAAATTACTCTACTGAGAATATGTGTTAGGAAACTTGTTTGGAAACATTATAAAAATTTTTCTCTAAGGGCTTGTTTGTTTACTGTGAAAGTGATTCACATGTGTAAATGACCCACATGTGAGTCATTTGCATATGTAAATGACTGACATGTGGATCAGATTCTAGTGTTTTTTACTAGCATAACATTTCACATGTGAATTTATGAATAGGTTGTATATTGTTTGATGATATCTCAACATCCAAACAATATCTTTGGTTGAAAATTGGACACATGGCCGTGTTTGAGCTTCTAAAGAATATGAACGGTCCTAATTTTACAGGTGGGGCCCAAAACATTAAACAAATCATAAAAGGCGGACTGGGTATGTTAGTTACACTAGGTATGATAGTTACAATAGATTAACCCAACGGCTGTAATTTTGTTGATGATATCTCAACCTCCATGCATCATCAACGGTAGAAAATTGAATACGTGGCCGTGTTTGAGCTTCTTAAGAAAATGAACTGTCGGATGTTACAAGTGGGCCCCAAAAAAAATTTTAAAGGCGGATTGCTCATAGTAGCACTGTAGCAGTCTGCCTAGTAACTGTGTCGTGTGAGATTGATTCACATCTCATGAGGTGCGAGAATCTTAGGAACAAAAAGGGCGAGTTTTCATGCCATTTACATATCTACTTTACATATGCAAATCGAAATCACACCAAACAAATATGATTTATTTGTATTCATTACGCATGTGATTTCATTACATATGTAAATGAAAAACCCAAACGACCCCAAAGGAACAAAAGCAAGAGATTTGTGGGATTTACAATGTGGGACTCACCTTTTATTATTTGTGGCACTCTATTATTGTCACACATGGGACTCACTTATAGAAATTAGAAAGTAACACCCACCTTTAGAAATTAGAACATACAACTAATTATATTCATATGATTTATAATGTGGGCCCACCTATACAGGAATTATAATGTGGGGCCACCTTTTTGTGCATGTAAATATGAGACCCACTTTTAGAAATTACGACGTGGTACAGACCTTTAGAAATCTAAATATGAGGCCCACATTTATAGGATTTATAATGTGAGTCTACCTTTTCTCATCGTGGCCATGGGGCCTATATTTAGGAATTACAAAGCGGAGCTATTTTTTTTTTTGATTGTGGACGCATGACTCACCTTTAGAAATTACAATGTGGTGCCCAACTTTAGATAGAACATGGGGGCACAATCATATGTTTACAATCTGTGGGTCCACCTTTATAGGAAGTATAATGTGACAATCTTTTTTGTTGATTGTCAACATGGGACCCATCTTTAAAAATTACAATGTGCTACCTACCTTTAGAAATTAGAACATGGGGCCACATTCATAGAACTCACAATATGGGCCCACATTCATAGGATTTACAATGTGGCTCCACCTTTTGTGATTGTGACCGTATGAACCACCTTTAAGAATTATAAAGTGAGACCACCTTTCCTGTGATTGTGAACACGTGACCCATCTTTAGAAATTACAATGTGATGCCCACCTTCAGAATTTAGAACATGGGGCCCACAATTCATAGGATTTATAATGTGGTCTCCCCATTATAACAATTATAATATGGGTCCACTTTTGTGATTGTGACCATGTGGCTCACGTTTAGGAATTACAAACTATAGACACCTTCTTTGAGATTGTGAACATGGGGTCTATCTCTACGATAAGTGAGAGGATTTAGAGTCTTTAAATGACCTTCTTTGAAAGGCAAGAGATCAGTAAGAAACACATGCGTCTGCAAGTTGTTTCTTAAAAAGAAGAAAGTCTTTTCATTCCAACTTTCTTATTCCCACACCCAGAATAGTGATTTACACATACCAAACGAGTTTTCCTTAAGTCTCATTGAAATGAGTGGGGTGATGTGGCGATGGCTATGAGTAAGATAGAAAATCGATTCGAGGAGGCTGAGGATATTGAAGCTTTGGCAGCCTTGAGAGGTCTTCATATGATTTATCACTTTGGGGTAAGTGATATTATTCTTGAAAGTGATTCTTTACATTGGGTAGATGCTTTGCAGAAATCTTCTCTAGTTCTATCTATACAGGGCCCTCTCGTTGATGAGATGAAATGTTTGCTGGCTTCTTTTAAGAGTTTTAAAGTTCTTCATGTGGGTAGGAATGGGAATGCAGTGGCTCATTTGCTAGCTAGGCATGCTCAGTTTGTGGAAGAGATGTCGGTTTGGTGGTTTTCTTTCCCAAATCTGATCAAACAATATGTAACCATACTTTCATGTTGATTTCCCCACACTAATATCAAAAAGGATTTCTTATAAAAAAGGCAAAAAAAAGTCTCATCTCGTGGGAACATGGGAACATTCAAATGACATGATGCCAAATACACCCCAAATGTATGGTATGAACAAGCCTAATAATATTACTCGGGCTTAAGACCCTTGGCCCAAATCTAGGTTGTTCAGGGTTTTGGATCCTAAAAATGGAATTACCCAAATCCGTGTCCGCGCCAATCTGAATAGATCCTAAACAAGGCCAAAAAGCAGTCTTGCATTCACACATTACAGAAGAAGAAGAAGTGAAGAAGAAAGAGAAAGAGAAAGGAAATCCTCATTCATCAGATCAGATTACAGGAGCAGAGGCCTCGGCGTATATATAGGTACAGGATAGCTTGAGATTACTTACACATTAGCAACTAATTGCTGTGTTACAAAAGCAACCCAGTTTGTTACAATGGTCTAAGTCTCAACTTATCTTGTGTTTCTTTTGTTTCTATTACAACTGAAAGAGGAGAACCAGTTTTGTCAACAGTGTCCCTCAAGCCAAAGGGACTAGCGGTCATTTTATATATATATATATATTAATTGTTATAATTTATAAATAATAAATATATCTATTAGAAAATACGAATCCAGATACTTAAAACTTAAATAAATAAATAAATAAATAAAAAAAGGAGAAGAATAGATAATTTGAGGCCTCATTTAGGATTGTCGCTTTAAGCCTCAAATTGTCCCGAGCCGGCCCTGGATCATTAATACTGAGGAATAAATCAGGTTTTGGGCATCAAGAAAAGCTTGACTACTTTAGATACTCAGTAGAAATTGATGAGAGAAGTTCCCACAAAACATCTTTGGATTGCAAATATACACATGAATATGATGATATATTTAAATGAGCTGGACGCTTATGAGGACCGCCTTTCATCAATCAGCATGCTACTAATTTGACAATTGCTTCCATGGATTGGCAATATAACACCAACTTGACACTCATCCAGGCCCTTGATGGTGATGGCCAAATGTGCGCCCGGTGCAATGTTGCTAAAGGTAGGAAGATGATGTTTCAGTATTTTAAGTCACATGATTGGAGGGACCCCGCCTCCTCAGTTTGGTGCTAAAACAAGTCATATAATTGAAGAATTTTGGAATGTTCATTCTTATTTATTTCATCTGCCATTATATAATGGATTCAGGCATACAGAAATCGATACATTATCACTGAATAAATCCAGGACAAGTTGTCCTGTGGGGAGTTGAGTTACTAGTCCATTACTCATGTTGTTGGCAACAATTAACTACAGCAACTGCAAGACCTCTATAAATAAAAAAAAAGGAGAAACATCACTCCAGACAAGAATGAACCATCAGTTCAATAGTGGTGAATGGTGACGTTGAACTTGATCACTGCATTGAGGTTAGCCAGATCAAGGTAAACTGTCTCCAACACGGCGAACCCCTGTGCGAATCGGAAATACCCTGTCCCAGACACCACAGACACCTCTCTCTGCTTCAGGAAAAATCGATCTGCCCCCTGGATCTCTATGGTGCTACCATTGTACTTTTTGTTAGTAAAAACTATGGAAAAGAGTAGGTGAAGATCAGAAGCATCCAACGCCGAGTTAACATAGATCCCTTGCGCTCGTCCGATCTGTTTGGATTGTCGATCTTGTCCTTCTGTGATTGCATCATCCACAACCATGACTGTTGCAAAGTTGAGTATGCTCGAGAGGGTACCGTTCTTTCCAGCTACAGGGACTGCTGTAACATTCTTGCCAGTCTCCCAATCTTGCATGTAGAACACCATCTTGGTCTTTTTCTCCTTCATCCTCATGCTTCTGGCTTCAGAGCTGTCCACTGTGGTGGTTATGAGCACCAGCAGAACTGCTATTTTCACTAGTGTGATTGAGGCCATCTGATGTATGTAAATGATCAACACTACCCAGCCCTTTTTTTTTTTTTTTATCAATTGAATTGGATAGGCCTATGTTTATGTTCCGAGTTCATTAAAGAGGAGGACTATTTATATGGATTGCTGGCTAAGTTGTTTTTAAATGGATCTGATTACTGTTGCAGGATGAGTTTGAATTGTAGCATCTTTCAATGCTGACAAAACATTGAAGTAGTTTGGATATTTCACGGATGTTCTAATTATAAGATGATGAGGATCATGGGATTGTCTTCTTTCTACAATCTTCAGTCCAAGAACTGGCATAAAAACATCTCTCTTCCCATGGAAACTGTCATTTCTCTACCCAACACCGCAAAGTTCAACAAATCTAGTGCATTAATTTGTATTTTATAGCTTTTTCTTTTCTGTGTTTTTATCGATGAACAGTCACAAATCTCAAATCTCATCAGTGAGCTAATCACTCACAGTAAATTATGGTATTGGGAAAAGTTGGTTAATATCAATTTGAAGATTCCTCAGGATATTTGTTTTTAGAAAAAAGAATGTCACAAAAAATAAATTTACTATAAATAATCAAGATTTTAAAAATAAATAATTATGAATAATTCAATCAATTTGATTTTTATATAATTTCCAAGTTTTTTGACTAATGCTTCTGATGATGTTGTGATTTTTTGGGTCTTTACTAGTAACATTAATGTCAATTTTTTCCAAAAATATTGTTTTATATCTTGTGATTCACATTTTCTAGTACTGTTCTTTGAAAGTTAAAATGCCTACTAGATTGATCACTTGTGCGTAAAGCATGACATATATATATATATATATATATATATGTGCATAAAAACTGAATAAATAAAAACTAATCATGGTAGTTTTTGATATGGTTTCAAAGGTTTGAAGGCATAGAGATTTTAACAAAAGGGAATTAGGCTTAAACTTTGATTATATGGCTAAGTAAAGAAAACTAAAAAACAACAGCATAAGGTGAGGTACCCTTTTTTTTTTTTTTTTGGACAAAATACCATTTGTGGTGATAATGCTAGTGTTCTGTTTTTCTCTGTCACTTATGTCTCCTGCAGGTTTGCAAGAGATGGCCACGACTGTGAGGGACAATTTGGTGCTCATTAATTAGGGTTGTTCATGGATAGGGCTGGGCTGAGGTAAGGCACATCCAGACCCAGCCCAGCTTTAGAAACACTTGCCAAGGCCCGACACGGGCCATAAAAGTCAGGCCCAGGCCCACCTGTTTAAACAATCGGACTAGGATGAACCAGGACTTTCATTTGTGGGCATTAGAGCACTAATTAAATTAAATTACAGTCATTTCTTACACAAGCTGGGTCGGACCGGGCTATGGGGTTTCCATCATTTAATCCAAGCCCGATCCAATTATTATTCGGGCCCTAATTACACTTCCAAGTCTGGCCCAAAGAGGGCTAGGCCCCCATCGGGCTCGAGCTGGCCCGGCCCATGAGCACCCTAGTGGTCGTATGGTAGATGATTCAGAAACTGGGTTGAGGCTGAAGCATGTGGGTCGTCAATGTCCCAAAGAAATTGAGATCCAAGATCAAATCACAGATGTACAATGCGCAAGACGGTTTTGTTGGCTGGGTTCGTCTGGGTTAGCCAGGATCGAGTTTCACGAATCGAGGGTATTTTAGTCTTTCTATCAGGAGCATTATATATTGTAATGGAGAGTTGCTACCTGCTCACTGCAAACAACTTTTCACACACTACATTTAAAAAAGAATTAAAAAAAATCCTAAACTACCCCTCTCCCTCTCCCTGCTTCGGTAACCTCCACCCGACGCCGATCCTTCTCGCTCTCCTTCTTCCTCTCCCTATCTCTCTCCCCCGCCACCGGCAGCCCTCGCCTGCCCTCTCCTTCTCCCTTTCTCCATCTCCCCCTTTCTCTCCCTCTCTCTTTCTCTCTTCCCCTCTCCCCTTCACTCGCCGTCGGTCCCCGCCTGAAATCCCTGCTCCCTCTACTTCTCCCTCTCGCCCGTCGCTCGCCGCCAGCAGTCCCCGCCCGCCCTCTCCCTCTTTCTCCCTTTCTTCTTCTCCCTGCCCGCCCTTAGCGCTCTGCCCTTCCCCTACCCTCATCCCTCTGCCCTCATCCCTCTCCCCTTCCCCTGCCCAGTCTCCCTCTCACCTCCTGCCCTCACGCCCTCTCCCCTTCCCCTGCCGACCCATCTCCCTCTGCTTTGGCAACACTAAAGGGATGGTTGGGGTAGGGCTAGGGATGGGGATGAGGGTGGGTGGGTGCAGAAAGAACTGGGAGTAGGGACAGGGAAAGAGAGGGAGAGGGAGATGGGTAGGCGTAGGGTGGCGGCTGGTGGGGTGGGGTCGACGCAGGGCGGCTGGTGGGGGCGGCTTAGGGAGGCGGCGTTGGGTGGGGTTGCCGAAGCAGAGAGAGGGAAGGAAAGGGAGAGGGGTAGTTTAGGAAATTTTTTATTTTTAATTCTTTTTTTTTTAAAATGCAGTGTGTGGAAAGTTGTTTTTAGTGTGTAGGTAGCAGCACTCATTCTAATGTTATTGTAACCCAAACTCTAGGAGAGTGAGAGATGGCAAAAACTATTGACAAGGTTTCTCTTTCCCGTGGATGTAAGTATGTTTGTCAAACCACATATATTATTGTGTTCATGTGCTTGATTTCTTGTGCATTTAGTCTTCGTGATACCATTTTTTTTTCCACTGCGACACCCAACACTGTCCATGATGTCAAGACTGGGAATGAGAAGGTACAGAAATCGATGTAAAAGCCCTATGAAAAGCATAAGAAGTAATATTTAGATAGTTAAAAGGAATGTTTGGGTGGTCGGATGTACCCAAGTCAAAACCAGGTAATACTTTTCTAGGGGGAATGTAAGAAGGATACTCCTCTCACTTAATGTGATTTATCATTTCTATGCATCTCCAAATGCACAATATACAAAGATAATCCTGTTAAACTTGTTTTGCTAACCATTCCTACCAAACCCTCTAATTTTTTAGTAGATGCAGCTTAAATACTTTTCAATACTCCCCTTCAGGTGAATCCCACTCCTTAACACTCCCTAGGTGGAATCTGATTAGTGGTTTTTTGGCGACATGCACATTTTTACGACTGGTTGCTTTTGTAACGATATTGAATTTCCTTAGCTAATCATCCCTATCAAAACCTCGAGGTCTTAGTAGAGACAACTAAAATACTTTTCAACAAATCCAAATTGACTCCAGACAAGGGCGCATTAGAATCACTACCTAAATTTTTTCTCCCCTCTCCTTTTTCTTGATAGCATTCTGTCATTTCAAGCGGTCATTGCTTTTTGAAAAAGAAAATCACTCTCTCTCTCTCTCTCTCTCTCTCTCTCTCTCTCTCCAGCCTTGTTCTTGAATGTGACAAGTTTTTTGAGGCTCCCCATCCTTTGCATCTGATTTTTCAAACCTACAGTAGAAAAGTGATGATGGAGAATAGTGGGGCATAGTTGGTGATACCGCCTTTGGGGGTATTTTAGTAAAAAACTAAATGACAGCTGATGCTTTTTTGGATGTGTGGTGAAATGATTTGGAGGTGAGCTAAAGCCTCCATTATCGATCCACACAAAAATGACCAGGGTCATACCAAAAGTACATAAAAATTTAATTCACTCTTCTTTTTAAAAAACAAAAGTATAATAGCAACATCCTTTCTCCACTAAATGACAAAAAAATACATCATCTTTTTACACAAAAAAGTTAATAAAAACTTTCCTATCAAGCAACTAAAAATAAAAGACCAACATAACCACCCCTTATATTTTATTTCTCTTGATTTGATGCTTTACTTCACTTTACTTCAGTTCACCATCCATCCAAACAAGCTAAGTTTTTTTTTTTTTTCACACCTAGCTGTATAATCAAAATTTAAACCGGAGATTTTTTGTAAAAGTTCCTAAACTGTAATTACTACCATGATTTGAACAAAATTAGATTTTAATTCGCATAATGTTTAAACATTAGAAAAAAAAATGCAATAGAAAATGTAAAGTTTTTTGTGAAATAAGAAGTGAATATATATCTAGAAATTAAAAGGAAAAAGTATCCTTTTACATTAAAGAATAGGTACAAAAATTCCAAAAGGACCCCCTTATCAAGTGGCAGGCTACTATTTTGGCACTTGCTATTATGTATTGGCGCTTGCCCCAATTTGATACTAATCGAGCCCGTTGATTCTTGATGGCTCAATGGTAGGCCCCGTGAGGCATCGCTAAAGCTGGGGAAATGACATTTCAGCATTTGTAGTTATATAATTGAAGAATATAGAATGCTGTATTCAGGCAAGACTGAAATTAATACATCCTCACAAAATATATTCAGGACAAGTTCTCCTGTAGGGAGTTGTTTAATAACGCATTATTCATATTATTGGAACAAATTAACTAATGCATTACCGCTATGAATAGATAAAAAGCCCAAACATCACTCCAAACAAGAATGAACTATCAGTTCAATAGTGAGAACATTCAAATGACATGATGCCAAATACACCCCAAATGTATGGTATGAACAAGCCTAATAATATTACTCGGCTTAAAGACCCTTGGCCCAAATCTAGGTTGTTCAGGGTTTTGGATCCTAAAAATGGAATTACCCAAATCCGTGTCCGCGCCGATCTGAATAGATCCTAAACATGGCCAGAAAGCAGTCTTGCATTCACACATTACAGAAGAAGAAGAAGTGAAGAAGAAAGAGGAAGAGAAAGGAAATTCTCATTCATCAGATCAGATTACAGGAGTAGAGGCCTCTGCACATATAAAGGTACAAGACAGCTTGAGATTAGTTACACATCGGCAACTCATTGTTGTATTACAAAAGAAACCCAGTTTGTTACAACGGTTTAAGTCTCAACTTGTCTTGTGTTTGTTTTGTTTCTATTACAACCGAAAGAGGAGAACCAGTTTTGTCAACAGTGCCCCTCAAGCCAAAGGGACTAACAGTCATTTATATATATATATATATATTAGTTATAATTTATAAATGATAAATATATCTATTAGAAAATACGAATCCAGATACTCAAAACTTAAAAAAAAAAAGAAAAGAAAAAAAAAAAAAAAAAAAAGAAAGCGAAGAACAGATAATTTAAGGCCTCATTTAAGATTGTCGCTTTAGGCCTCAAATTGTCTCGAGCCAACCCTAGATCATTAATACGGAGGAATAAATCAGGTTCTGGGCATCAAGAAAAGCTTGACTACTTTTGATAGTCGATCTGTAGAAATTGATGAGAGAAGTTCCCACAAAACATCTTTGGATTGCAAATATATACATGGATATGATGATATATTTAAATGACCTGGACGCTTATGAGGACCGCCTTTCATCAATCATCATGCTACTAATTTGACAATTGCTCCCATGGATTGGCAATATAACACCAATTTGACACTCATCCAGGCCCTTGATGGTGATGGACTTCAAAGCCATGAGACAAAGAAAGAATTACACAATGCTCAAGATCTTAATCATAACATTGCCTTCGTTGGCCAGCGATCAAAAGAAAATAGATTTCCACAAAAGAAAGGGAACCAATGTAGTGACAGGTCCTTCAATCAAGGGAACCGTGGCTTTTCTTCTAGGGGCCGTGGGTTTACTCAGACCAGTCATCCACACAGTAGTAATGCTGCTTCTGCACCAAGTCCTTCCACTGGCCCATCCGGAAATTCTGGTCAAACAAGACAACGTACGGATCAAGAAAAACACATCGTCTATCAAATCTGCAACAAGCCAAATCATACAGCGATGCGGTGTTGGAATCGCTTTAATCAAACGTTCCAGCCCCGCAAGCACTGGCAGCCATGTCTTTACATGATACCCAAGATGCAGCATGGTAACGAAGTAGAAACATAAGCCAGGTAATTTCTGCTGTGGCAAAAGCCATTGCTCGATATTCTGCCTCTGTACTGGACCACGCAACAGTAGGCTGTTTCTTTACACTCCATGAAATATAGTTGTTTCCAAGATAGGTGCAATACCCGGTTGTGGACCGTCGAGTTAATGGGCAACCAGCCCAGTCAGCATTAGAAAGACCACATAAAGTAAGAGGTGTGTTGGCGAATAAGCAAGTGCCAAAATTAATAGTGGACGTCCAAGCTGTTGATGCCAAACTTCATCACTAGTTATTCTGGACCGCGAAGAAAAGAATACGTTCTTCAAACTAGGAGTGATCACCACGCCTACTGCCCATTGCTATCTGCTTCTGCGTTCCCGTTGTGCTTTATAACAAACCCATCCGATGAAAATTCAAAAACATAAGGATAGTCAGTTGTCATTTGACTTATAGATAACAAGTTCTTTTTTATACTTGGAACAACAAGCACATTGTCTAATTGTAATGATGCATCACCAACCTTGACATTAGTTGATCCAATGTGGGTAATGTCCAAAGCAGTGCCATCACCCACAATAATTTTGTCTAGTCCCATATAATTTGATAGAGTATGAAGCTTACCGGGATCAGAAAGTCATGTGGGCTGAAGCCCCCCCAGTGTCATCAGACAATGAAGAGGTACCTTTACGAAGGAGTTGAAGTTGCTGGAGAAGGAAGAACTCTCTGTCTTGTGTCCCACGGGCAAAGTGATTGAGTGACACTGTCCAGACGTCATGTGAGGTGTCAAGACCCACAACCAGGCCAAGAACCTCTTCAGATAATGTGCCGGTAATCCAACCTTGGAGAAGGCGAATTTTTGGCGCAAATGCTTGCCTTAATTTCGCCATGAGAGAAATGTCGAGCTTTGACTTTTGGTCAACGATGTCCGATTGACCTAAAATTTGACAGGGAGCCTCCTGAGTGGTAAGGAAGACCAACCATGGGCTTTGGTTTGAGTTTTGAAGCCTTTTGGGTCCCACAAACGCTCGCCTTGATTTCACCTCGAGGAAAATGCCGAGCTTTGACTTTTGGTCAACCGATGTCCGATTGACCTGAAATTTGACAGGGAGCCTCCTGAGTGGTAAGGAAGACCAACCATGGGCTTTGGTTTGAGTTTTGAAGCCTTTTGGGGTCCCGCAAATGCTCGCCTTGAGTTTCACCTCGAGGAAAAATGCCGAGCTTTGAAACTAGGCCAAACGATGTCCGTTTGACCTAAAACTTGACAGGGGACCTATTGGAGTCATTTTAGGATGATAAAAAAAAAAGAAAAAAAAATGCATGATCATCTTGAATTGCATAAACCTCATATCATGGTGAGCAAAAAAAAGAGAACAAAAAAAAAACCTCTTCAAAAAAAAAAAAAAAGAAAAAAAGGGGCTGGCCCATGGGACGTGCACAGGCCACGTGGCTGTACGGAAGTCCGTACGGACCGTGTAAGAAAAAAAAGGCGAAAAAAAAAAAAAAAAAAAAAAAGAAAAGGAAACTTTCCTACATCTACATGGGGTTTTTCTTGGAAAAAGAAGACCTACTTGAAGCCATGGAGAAGAAGAGAAGAAACTTGAAGATCCTTGAGAAATCTTTTCTTGGAGCACTCTTGAAGGTTTTTGCAAAAAGAAAGCAACAAGAGAAAGAAAACCCATCTCCATTGCTTTTATAGAAAAGCAAACCAAAAGAGGAAAGGAGGAGAAAAGCAAGGAGGTAAGTGCTAAAAATTAGCAAACTTCCTAAAAGAAAGGGAGATTTGAGATATTCTCTCCTAAAGAGGAGATTCTTGAGAAATTCTCTCCAAAAAGAAAGGGGATTTGAGAAACTTTCTCCCAAAGAGAGATACTTTGAGAAAATCTCTCCCAAAATCAAGGAAACTTGAGAGATTCTCTCCAAGTAAGGATATTTTTAGATATTCTCTACACAAAAGGGATATTTTTAGATATTCTTTACAAAATGACACCACATGAGATCTAAGCCATTTTAAAAGCTTAAGGTCCCATGGGTTAGCCCATATGAGCCAGGTTTGACCACCTAGGCACTAAAAGTGGCTTTTAGTCAAAATTTCTCTTACCAAGAGCATACAAAAATGGTTCCATGCCTCTCTTGAGTTGATTGGACCATACAAAAAATTCCGAGCTTCATAAGCTTCCAAAAGAAACCCAACCATCCAACCCCATGCACCAAATCAAGCCACAATCTTGAAATTGACATTCCACAAAAAACCAAACCACTCCAATGGACCCAAAATTGTCCCAAAGAGTGACCAAAAAACCAAACCATGGTCCCCTAACTTGCCACATACAGCTTGTTAGGTCACAAGGCCGAAACCAAAAACCAAAATCCCGACCCCCTAACTCGCCACATACAGCCTGTTAGGTCACAAGGTCAAAAACCAAAAAACCTTCTTAACCGCCTAATGTGCCACATAAAGCCTTTAGGTTCACAAGGTTAAAAGGGAAAACCCAAAACCAAAAACCCATATCCAAATGTCATTTCAAAATCCTTGCCTTGAGACGGTACATGACCCCTCTCATTACCGCGAAATCCCTTGGAAGCTCAAAAAGCAACTCCATCAAAAGAAAAACGCTCAAGACTCTTGGTCAAGCAAGAAGATCTCCTTCAAATTCTCTTCGAGGCACACCGACTGCAGAGCTGCACACCTCGTCGTTGTACCTCGAGGGGGCATTTGTTGACACCAAAAATGTCACTATGTCCCTTCAACACCAAAAGCTACATGGAGCCACATCCTGCCATAAATAGGAAGGCG
>QPKB01000006.1:10329692-10356364 GCA_003546025.1 Camphora micrantha | reverse complement strand
CTTTCCGGACTAGATATGGGCACTATGAGTTTTTGGTCATCGCCATTTGGAATTGATAAATGCACCAGCAGTGTTCATGGCATTGATGACAAGATATTTGCAGAGTATCTAGATCAGTTTGTAGTGGTGTTCATTGATGACATTTTGGTGTACTCCAAGACCAAGGAAGAGCATGAAGAGCACTTGAGGATAGCCTTGCAGCTTTTGAGAGAGAACCAGCTGTATGCAAAACTCAATAAGTGTGAGTTTTGGCTTGAGCAAGTAGCATTTTTGGGGCACATTATCTCCAGAGAAGGCTTGTCAGTAGATCCATCCAAGATTGAGGCAGTGGTACAGTGGGAAAGACCGAAGAATGTGTCAGAGATCAGGAGTTTTCTAGGTTTGGCAGGCTACTATCGGAGGTTTGTTCAAGGATTTTCGTCGATTGCGTCACCTTTGACGAAATTGACAAGGAAGAGTGTGCCATTTGTGTGGTCAGACAAGTGTGAAATTAGCTTCCAAGAGCTTAAGAAGAGATTAACCACAGCACTAGTCCTTACTTTGCCATCTGGAAGCGGCGGTTTCACTATCTTTACCGATGCTTCAAACATTGGACTTGGTTGTGTGTTGATGCAGGATAGGAAAGTGATAGCTTATGGATCACGTCAGTTGAAAGATCATGAGAAGAACTATGCAACACATGATCTTGAGCTAGCAGCGGTTGTTTTCGCATTGAAGATGTGGAGACATTATCTCTTTGGAGAGAAATTTAAGGTTCAGTCAGATCACCGCAGCTTACAGTACCTGTTCTCACAGAAGGAATTGAACATGAGGCAGAGGAGATGGATGGAGTATATCAAGGATTATGATTTTCCAATCAAATACCATCCAGGGAAGGCAAATGTAGTTGCAGATGCTTTGAGCAGGAAATCAGTGGGCATGGCAAATCTTAGTGGCACATGTATTTTTGAGCAATTTGAGGAGTTGAGAATAGACTTGCAGCCGCTTGAGAAGGGTGTTTTGTTAGCCAACATGTCAGTGTCAGAGCCTTCCTTCATCCAGAAGATTAAAGGCAGTCAGTTGCAAGATCCAGAGTTGGCCAAGATTTCAGAGCAGATAGCAGATCGTCCTGATTTTCGGATTGTAGATGGAGTTTTGTACTTCCGTGACCGTCTGTGTGTACCTAGCATTGAAGATTTGAGGCATGATATCATGACAGAAGCTCACAGTACGAGGTATTCAGTGCATCCAGGCAGCACGAAGATGTATCAGAATTTGAAGGGCAGATTTTGGTGGAACAACATGAAGAGAGAGATAGCAGCATTCGTTTCTCGGTGTTTGGTTTGTCAGTTGATTAAGGCAGAGCACCAGAAGCCTCCAGGGTTGTTACAACCGTTGGATATTCCGGAATGGAAATGGGAGCATATAACCATGGATTTCATTTCGGGATTACCGAGGACTAGTAGAGGAAATGATGCTATCTGGGTCATTGTGGACCGTCTCACCAAGTCAGCTCATTTCATTCCGATGAAGACTGGGAAGAAGATGCACATGCTACCATTGGCAGAGTTGTTTGTTAGTGAGATTGTCAGCAGACATGGTCAGCCAGTTTCCATCACATCTGATAGAGACAGCAGATTCGTCTCAAGATTTTGGAAGACATTGCATGAGTCTATGGGTACAAGACTACAGTTCAGTACAGCTTATCACCCTCAGACAGATGGTCAGTCAGAGAGGACCATACAGACTCTAGAGGATATGCTCCGTGCTTGTGTGTTAGACTTCAAAACTCAATGGGACGAAACTCTACCTTTGTGTGAGTTTGCGTACAACAATAGCTACCACTCGAGCATTGGGATGGCGCCTTTCGAGGCATTGTATGGCAGAAGGTGTAGGACACCTGTGTGTTGGGAAGAGGTTGGTACCCGTAGTTTCCATGGACCGACTATGGTAAGTGAGACTAGTGACAAGGTCAAGCAGATTCAGGCACGTCTGGCAGTAGCCCGGAGTAGGCAGAAGAGTTATGCAGATTCTCACAGAAGGGACTTGCAGTTCAAGGAAGGGGACAAGGTTTTCTTGAATGTATCACCTACTAGAGGAACCGTGAGATTTGGGCAGAAAGGCAAATTGTCAAGGAGATACATTGGACCTTATGACATTGTGAGCAAGATTGGTGAAGTGGCTTATAGGTTAGCCTTACCACCCGAGCTATCCGGTGTACACAACGTCTTCCATGTATCTATGTTGAAGAAGTACGTTCCCGACCCTTCACATGTACTGCAGCATGAGCCATTAGAGATCAGAGAAGATGCTACCTATGTTGAGAAGCCTATTCGGATCATTGACTCCAAGGAACAAGAATTGAGGACACGGACTATTCAGTGGGTTAAGGTGCTTTGGGAGAATCATGGACCGGAAGAGGCAACCTGGAAATTGCGAGACCAAGTGCAGAAGAAGTACCCACATCTCCTACCGGAGGTAAGTCTTGTGTTTTATTTGGAGGACCAAATATCCTAAGGGGTGGAGGATGTAAGACCCCGACCCAAGTGATCTCGATTAGTGCTTGGTTAGTTGCGTGTTAGTCTTGATTTGTTTTGTGGATCTGGTTTAGTGGTTTAGAATAGCTTTGGAATAGCTTTGGGGATTTTGAGTACTTTGGTATTAGTGGGGCCCTTTGGGGGTTTCTTGTTTATGGCTTTTTGTGTACTTGAGGTTTTATATTGGTTTTCTTGATTTGTATTTTATCCCGTTTTGTTTATCTCGTTATTGCTTTCAACTTTCATGTTGATCTCGTTCTCGTTCGAAACCCCGAAACTTAACTTTTCTAGCTTCAAGGGCAAAACAGTACTTTTACACTAAATCTGTACCAAATTAGTGTTAATCCCGAAACCCGCGAAACATAAACTTTTTAGAAATTAGATATTTCGACGATCATTTCTTCCTTCTTCGTCGATTTCATCCGGAGCCCCGAAAACCACTATTTCAGCCCAACTAGGTTACTTGAAGGTGGAGCCCACTTGGGTAGCTTATAAAAGAGAACCCTCCTCCTTCATTCTCTCTTTTCCAGCAACTTTTACTGAACCTAGGGTTTTGGTAAACCTTTCCTTTCTCTTCTTCTTGCTTCTCCATCATCAACCATCACCCAAACTTGCACCATCATCTCAAAAGATTACATGATCTTCTTCTCCACTTCAAGGGCTCCCATTGACACCATTTTTGAAGGAATCCCATCTCTCCAAGACTTTCTTCTAGCTTGCATTGCTCATTTGGAGAACCTATTGGTAAGGTCTCTTCCTAATCTTCTAGATTAGTGTTCTTCTAGCCTTAGAGAAGCTACATTTTCAATATTGAAAGCTCTCTCCTCTTCTTCATTGTTTTGACCCATTTTAGGGTTTGTTTTAGGGGTTTTTGGTAGAGCTTGTATCCTTGTCTTGCAAGAGTGCTAAGAGCTTGTTTTTTATTGATTGAAGACTTAAGGCAAGTGGATGTTTTGACATTTTTACATTTGAATGAGTTTGGATGAAATGCATTTATGTTTTTACCTAATGTTGTGAGGTATTAATGACTTGTTAGATTTGAAATAAATGCATATTTGTAAGTCTTGAAAGCTTGTTTTAATCATATATGAGATTGCTAATCAGGTTTGGAAAGATAGTAGAAAAGATAGGAAAAATGGGAAAGACCCCTGAACTGCTGTAACAGAACCTGGGTTCTGTTACGCCGTTCACGCGGTCGACCGGCCAAGGGGCGCGGTCGACCGGCGACACTGGGACAGGCCCCCCTGCAGGGCAGCCTGCTGAACTGCGGGAGTCTCAGTTCTACAGTGCACGCGGTCGACAGGCCTAAGGCGCGGTCGACCGGCGACACAGAGGTCAGGCTCTTTGGAGCCTGACCAAAACACTATTCACCTATTTAAGTTACAACTCCCGGTCGACCTGGCCATGGCCGGTCGACCGAGCCATTGTGTACGCGGTCGACCGGCCATGGGCCAGGTCGACCGGCCCAACTGGAAACCCTGCAGAAAAATGGACTTTTACCCTATGTTTAGGTGGACTGTAAATGTAACTTAGTGACCCTTTTGTGGACCCGTTGGACTTCTTTTGAGGATGGTTGAACCGTCATTTTCTCACGGTTAATCCGGTTGTATCGGTACTTAATCTAGTTCAATCTTGAACGGTACGGAACGACGAGATATCCTTTCTTTGATCTAAACGCGAAATTGGGTTGTTTGGATATCGCGAATCCGTTTTCCTTTCGATGAATGAGCAGGTTGTACGGTACTACTAGATTAACGTCGTGCTTAGGTTCCCTTCTCAATTAGGTTTCGTTTAATTAAAACTCGATTAGGGTTTGAATCCCTAAGGTGCATAAAGAGCCCGGAATGTCTCTAAACTCAAGGAGTACCAAGTGATCATCACAATAGACATACGGGGTCCTTATTCACTTGATTTATATCGAATCCCGATACTTGTCCCGAATTTCAAGAAATGTGATTTGTCATTCCCGAAAACATTGAATTTGAAACTAAAGCTTTTGCTAGCCCCGACATGCACTTCCCGTTTGAAAATGGAATTAGTGCTTTTGAGCACCCCGTCCCGCCCGTTTATTAAAGTGCATTACATATGATTTGTACATGACTTGTTTTACATGATTTGACCTATGAGTCGGCACCACTAAGCTTGGCTTTCCTTGCCGGTTTGATCTACCGACTTGGAGACCCTTTCCCGTCCCGCCAGCTGCAGTCTTGGATCCCGCTACCCGGTTATTACCGTGGTCTTGTCCCGATACCCGGTTCGCTACCGTGGTCCCGTCCCGTATTGTATTATATTATGTATATGTTACTTATGTTGCATCTCCTCACTTCGGTGACCGAGACAACATCCCGATATACTCATGTCACTTCGGTGATAGAGGACTTAGCTATGTGTGGTTGCGATTTTGTATGTTCCCCCGTTTCCTTGGATATCTTACATGTTTTTATATTGCATATGTATTTGATCAAATGTTTCTCTTGTTTTATGAAATTAATGCTTTGACAGGTTTAAATGATTTTCAAGGTATTTCTTATATTGTTATGTCCTTTCACCCGTTTGCCAAACCGTCGTGTTTGACACTTGTTTTTGGTACTCAGGTCCCGTCGTTGGTCTCCCCGAGGAGGAGCTCGAGGTTGCGGATGGCGAACCGCAACGACTAGTTGAGTGGCACGCCGATGATGTCGTCTAGACATTCGGGTGCTTGAGTTGCGTAACACATTTTGGGTTGTGTCTAACCATTCTTTTGGGAACTTGTCACTTTATTCATATTGGCCTTTGTTGGCCTCTATTTTTGGGAACAATGTAATTAAACTACTTTGTTGTAAACCTTAACTTTATTTTGGGGTTATAGCTTTAATGATCATTGCTCATTTTGATACTAGTATGAAACATGCTTAAATCTTGTATCTTGGACATGAATGTATGAAATATAGATTTGCTACACGCTTCCGCACATAAAAGAAATATTCATGTTGATGTGTTATCCTCACCGCGGACACCTGTGGGAAATCGCGTGTACGAGTGGCATCCTCCTTGATGGACTCGTATACGTTTTGGAGTTGGATTTAATTTATGCACAATCATACATCATATCATATTATTATAACAAAGCAGTCCCGATCCCGGATTAGGCCGCCTCGTCCAAGGGGCCCGGTCCAGGGTCGCGACAGACTGGTATCAGAGCGAGACGTGTTTCAAGCAATTAAAAGAAACTAGAAATCCTAAGGACGTGGCGAGGATTCGTTAGAGTTTTCGTTAGTTAGTATCGTGTGAGCATTGTGTGACCCTTATTGTACTATCTTGTGCTAACGAATTGTTTTGCAGCATCGTGTAAGGGTATAAGCTCTACATATAACCCCATCCACTTTCCTCTATATAGTCGATGTGGGACTTCGGGGTGTCGATGTGGGACTCCCCCTTAAGGCTGCACGTTGGCTGCACGTCCCTGTGCAGTAGCCTGCCAGTCTCTGTAGCCCTGCCAGCCCTCTTGGCCCGCCCACATGGAGACCCGCCCACTTACACCAGACCACGGCAGGGGACCTGTAACGCCCCACCCTTACACACATGCATGATATTGTCCGCTTTGGCCCACTGGCCTCACTGTTTTGCTTCTGATGGGCCTCACACAAGGTAACTTCAGTCCTTGGGTAGGGGATATCTAGGGAAGAGATCTGAGTTTCTTGTAATTGCGAGATTCATGGTGCTTGATTTGATCTAGTTCGGTTCGGTGGATTTTTACCCGGTTAGGATTTTCCACCTTAAATTTGGTGTCCTTGTGGTGTGTGCTTGTTGATTTTATTTCCGCTGCTTATTGTTATTTTCTGCACATCTTTGGGTTGATTGTTTGAGTAGACCAATCTATAAATCGTGGGCCCCTAATTTTTTTTTTCATACATGTACGTAGAAACAAAACAATCCAAAGCTCCACAGCATCTTATAATTAGAACAACTGAACAAGCAATGAAACATCCCTACTACTACAATCTTGGTCAGCGTTGAAAGATGCTACAATTCAAACTCATCTCGCAACAATAAATCAAATCCAATTAAAAACATCATAGCCAGCAATCCAAAATAAATAGGCCCTCTTATGAGCTCATAACATAAACGAAGGCCTATTCGGTTCGATTGATAAAAAGGGTACGGTTGATCATTTACATACATCATATGGCCTCAATCACACTAGTGAAAATAGCAGTTCTGCTGGTGCTCATAACCACCACAGCCGACAGCTTTGAAGCAAGAAGCATGAGAACCAAGATGGTGTTCTACATGCAATATTGGGAGACTGGCAAGAATGTTACAGCAGTCCCTGTAGCTGGAAAGAACGGTACCCTCTCGAGCATACTTAACTATGCAACAGTCATGGTTGTGGATGATGCGATCACAAAAGGACAAGATCCGCAATCCAAACAGATCAGACGAGCGCAAGGGATCTATGTTAACAACGTTGGATGCTTCTGACCTTCACCTACTCTTTTCCATAGTTTTTACTAACAAAAAGTACAATGGTAGCACCATAGAGATCCAGGGGGCAGACCGATTTTTCCTGAAGCAAAGAGAGGTGTCTGTGGTGTTTGGAATAGAGCATTTCTGATTTTCACAGGGGTTCGCCGTGTTGGAGACGGTCTACCTTGCCTGGCTAACCTCAATGCAGTGATCAAGTTCAATGTCACCGTTCACCACTGTTGAACTGATAGTTCATACTTGTTTGGAGTGATGTTTGGGTTTTTTATCTATTCATAGCAGTAATGCAGTATTTAATTTGTTCCAACAATATGAATAATGCGTTATTAGACAACTCCATACAGGAGAACTTGTCCTGAATATATTTTGTGAGGATGTATTAATTTCAGTCTTGCCTGAAACATTCTATATTCTTTAATTATATAACTACAAATGCTGAAATGTCATTTCCCCAGCTTTAGCGATGCCTCACTGGGCCTTCCATTGAACCATCAAGAATCAATGGGCATGATTAGTATCATATTGGGGAAAGCGCCAATACATAATAGCAAGTGCCAAATTAGTAGCCTGCCACTTGATAAGGGGGTCCTTTTGGAATTTTTGTACCTATTCTTAAATGTAAAAGGATACTTTTTCCTTCTAATTTCTAGATTTATATTCACTTCTTATTTCACAAAAAACTTTACATTTTCTATTGCATCTTTTTTTTTCTAATGTTTAAACATTGATGCCAATTAAAATCTAATCTTGTTCAAATCGTGGTAGTAATTACTGTTTAGGAACTTTTACAGAAAATCTCTAGTCTAAATTTTGATTATTCGGCTAGGTACAAAAAAAAAAAAAAAAAAAAAAAAAAAAACAAAAAACAAAACTTAGCTTGTTTGAATGGATGGTGAACTGAAGTAAAGTGAGGTGAAGCATCAAATCAAGAGAAATAAAATATAAGAGGTGGTTATGATGGTCTTTTATTTTTAGTTGCTTGATAGGAAAGTTTTTTTTAACTTTTTTGTGTAAAAAAGATGATGTATTTTTTTGTCATTTAGTGGAGAAAGGATGTTGCTTTTATACTTTTGTTTTTTAAAAAGAAGAGTGAATTAAATTTTTATGTACTTTTGGTACGACCCTGGTCATTTTTTGTGTGGATCGATAATGGAGGCTTTAGCTCACCTCCAAATCATTTCACCACACATCAAAAAAAGCATCAGCTGTCATTTAGTTTTTTACTAAAATACCCACAAAGGTGGTATCACCAACTATGCCCCTCTATTCTCCATCATCACTTTTCTATTGTAGGTTTGAAAAATCAGATGCAAAGGATGGGGAGCCTCAAAAAACTTGTCACATTCAAGAACAAGGCTGGAGAGAGAGAGAGAGAGAGAGAGAGAGAGAGAGAGTGGGATTTTCTTTTTCAAAAAGCAATAACCGCTTGAAATGACAGAATGCTATCAAGAAAAAGGAGAGGGAAACGAATTTTAGGTAGTGATTCTAATGCGCCCTTGTTTGGAGTCAATTTGGATTTATTGAAAAGTATATTAGTTGTCTCTTCTAAGACCTTGAGGGTTTGATAGGGATGATTAGCTAAGGAAATTCAATATTGTTACAAAAGCAACCAGTCGTAAAAATGTGCGTGTCTCCAAAAACACACTAATCAGATTCCACCTAGGAAGAGTGTTAAGGAGTGGGATTCACCTGAAGGGGAGTATTGAAAAGTATTTAAGCTGCATCTACTAAAAAATTTGAGGGTTTGGTAGGCTTGGTTAGCAAAACAAGTTTAACAGGATTATCTTTGTATATTGTGCATTTGGAGCTGCATAGAAATGATAAATCACATTAAGTGAGATGAGTATCCTTCTTACATTCCCCCTATCAAATTAGTACCTGGTTTTTGACTTGGGTACATCCGACCACCCAAACATTCCTTTTAACTATCTAAATATTAGGGGATTTTAGGCGAAGGTCTTTGAACATTTGATTTTAAAGGCTAAGGTCCACAATAACTTTTCGTAATGGCTACAGTCCTTTCATAAAAATGATGCAGTAAAAAGGACAAAACAAGCCCCTATACACGTCAGTAAAAACAGAACTCAGACAAATTTATCTGAGTTTTGGCAAAACTCAGATAAAACTCAGATAAATTAGTTCTTATGCACTGGAATAACAGTGATCCATCATCCAGTTTCTACGTTTATTAATGATAACCAATCAACTTATATACTAGAATGTTACATGAAGTAAGAAAGAAAACATGAATTTGTTACTGAGCATTGTATCTACTGTTGGCCTTAAATAAATAAGTGAAGTGTTAAAATGACAAGGTACTAAGAGAAAGGGCGAAGCAATTCTAATTTTTTTTTTTCGTGTTCTTTTTTTAACTTGGAATATTTGATAATGATTTGTTTACCACCTCTTTTGTTTGAGTTGTTTATATTTATTTTATGTTGCATGTATGCTCTTGATGTACTGTTGTGTTGTATATGTGCACCAGGGGATTCTATGTGCCTTTACTCTTTTAGTTTTGATTCTCCGGCTAGGTCTGTGGATTTTTTCTGTTAGCAATAAGCTCGCTGTGATCACTACTGATGCATTCATGGAGCAGACTGTTGCCATCCATGTAAAACGCATAGCAGACGACCCTAGTGAACGTATGAATTTCCCATCTCTTTTTGATGGGTTTGGAGAGAGCTTAGACTTAGCTGATGAGCAAAAGTTGTTCAAAACTCAGATAAATTTATCTGAGTTATGCCAGAAACTTATATAAATTTGTCTGAGTTCTGCCAGAAATTCAGATAAATTATCTGAGTTTTGGCAAATTTATCTGAATTTCCGTTCAGTTTATTAGAGATTTTGTGTAATTTGTCTGAGTTCTAGGCAAATTTATCTGAGTTCTTGGACAATTATCTGAAAAATATTCACTATGCTTTTTTCATAACAAATCTACTCATATATAGTCATTGAATTTTGAGTCATGAGATTAAAGGCTATGATCATTTGATTGGGACTGAAATGGGACATGGATACAATCCAAATCCAAATCTACTCATCTCTTACACATTTTAATAAGAAGGAACAAAACTGTAGGTTGATCTCGTCTATCTTTCACACTAAACTTTTAACTTTTAGGTGGCCTTGCAGTTAGTTGCCTATTTCTAGTATAAAATTCATCACAAAAATGCAGACTTTTCTTTCTACTTTGCACCTACCACTTGGTATTCCTCACCTTTTTGGTGGGCATGTAGCTGATCATTAATCATCAGATGGCCTCACAGACATACGAGATAGTTGGACGGTTATTAGAAAACCAAAATAAAATTAATGGTTCTGATTAAACCTGCATCTTCAATTCATCTACAAATTGTGGCCCATTATTTGTGGGATTTGGATTTGGTAATGATGGAACTTTGTGCCAAGACTAGTCGCTGAATCTAGCAAGAGTAGTTTCCGGTTTCCCTCAATCCTCACCATTCACTTGCCAAAACTCAAATAAAAATAAATTTGCCAAAACTCATATAAAGATAAATTTGCCAAAAACTCAAATAAATTATCTGATATTTTGGCAAATTTATCTGAGATTCTTAGAAACTCTGATAAATTATCTAAACTCATATAACTTTTTAGAAGAAGAAGACTGTTGTTATGTGTAGGTTTCTAATAATAAGCAGAACAAAACAACCCATAAAACGAAACAGAAAAATCTCATTCCAAACTACTTATTTTCAAAACTAAGATAAATTTTCAAAAACTCAAATAGCAACAGTATTCTTGCAAGAAAGAGACAGAGACCCCATTTTTTGTTGCTATGATTGCAAGACATAGACTTACATGAAACGGAAAAAGCAAAGAAAATGTAACACAACAATGGGTTTTTGTGTTATGTAAAATCCATCACCGGAGAAGGCCGGGACTAGTCACGTTTTCATCGCCGGGCTGTTGCCATCGTGGCTGGTGCAGTCGGAGATGGTCGAATTCGATTTGTAGAGTTCTCTACTGAAGTCCCTCGTTCCTAGAGAAGCAGGAAGGAATTCTTCGGGACAACAGAGAATGAGAGAGAACTTGCCCTAGGAATGTGGGAGATAAGGGTAAATGTTGTCCTTGATGCCTTAGAAGTTCGTGCTCTGGGACTGTTGGCTAATTTACCATAAATATTACTTCTTATGCTTTTCACAAGGCTTTTACTTCAATTTTTGTACCTTCTCATTCCCATTCTTGACATCATGGACAGTGTTGGGTGTCGCAGTGGAAAAAAAAATGGTATCACGAAGAGTAAATGCACAAGCAATCAAGCACATGAACACAATAATATACGTGGTTTGACAAACATACTTACATCCACGGGAAAGAGAAACCTTGTCAATAGTTTTTGCCATCTCTCACTCTCCTAGAGTTTGGCTTACAATAACATTAGAATGAGTGCTGCTACCTATACACTAAAAACAACTTTCCACACACTACATTTAAAAAAAAAAAAGAATTAAAAATAAAAAATTCCCTAAACTACCCCTCTCCCTTTCCTTCCCTCTCTCTGCTTCGGTAACCCCACCCAATGCCACCGCCCTACGCTGACCCCACCAGCCGCCTTACGTCGTCCCCACCCCACCAGCCGCCACCCTACGCCGACCCATCTCCCTCTCCCTCTCCTTCCCTGTCCCTACTCCCAGTTCTTTCTGCACCCACCCGCCCTCATCCCCATCCCTGGTCCTACCCCAACCATCCCTTTAGTGTTGTCGAAGCAGAGGGAGATGGGTCGGCAGGGGAAGGGGAGAGGGCTGAGGGCAGGAGGTGAGAGGGAGATTGGGCGGGGGAAGGGGAGAGGGATGAGGGAGAGGGCGGGCGGGCGGGCGGGGGCCAAGTAATGAATAGCATATATCCTATGAAAACGGAATTCCTATAATGACCACATTTCGGGAAAGGTAAGGACTTGTGGTCCAAGTAATGGACCTAAAAATAATTTCCTTACAGTCTCCCACTTGGTCAATAGGAAGAACCATTAATGTTTTCATTGTAGGAATCATAAGGCGCGCATGATATGCTAAACACTGCTTTAGTCGGTTAGCATAATTGTCTTGGCTAATTCGTTTGTCAATGTGAGTCATGGCATGCACATATTATTTTGCAACATGCTTATTTCCATGTACTACGTCATCTACAACCTTCATAACTAGACCATAATGGGAGATATACGTAATGGTCTCATAATGTCTGTGTTTAAAGACTGTATCTGCTTATTTTTCATCCAAACATAAATATGTACACAATGGAAAAACAGAAATAGCACATGTAGAGTTGCATTAAGAGCTCAATAAATGTCAAATACAAGTACAGAAATAAAAGGCAGAAAATGATAAGTAAGAACTATCTACAAGACCCATGCTTTCAGTATGTCCCTGAAAGGTCTTTGGAGGTAGTCCTTTCGTGAATATGTCTGCGACCATGAAATCTGTACGTATGGACTCAATGACAAATTTCTATAATCTAACATCTTGCTTCAGTGATAGATATTTAAGGTCCATGTGTTTGGCGCCCTTAGATATCCTGTCATGCTTGGAGAAGAAGGTTGCAGCGTCATTGTCACAGTAAATAGTTAATGGCTTAGAGATGAAACTCAAAGCTCCAAACTGAGAGATAAGATTACGCAACCATGTTCCCTGAATTGCAGCCTCATAACATACCACATATTCAGCCATCATGGTGGATGTATAAAGCAACTCGGATTTCTGGCTTTTCCATGATATTGCACCGCCACATAAGAGATACACATAGCCAAGAGTGCAAAGTCTGGTGTCAGGACATCCAGCAAAATCTGAATCCGAATAACCAGTCACCTGTAGGTGACTTGATTTTCTGCATGTAAGTATATAATTCCTTGTTCCCTTGAGGTATCTCAGTACTTTCTTTACAGCTTTACAATGAGCGATTCCTGGGTTACTTTGAAATCTACCCAGCATGCCAACAACATGACTAATGTCAGGTCTAGTACAGACCTGTGCATACATCAAACTCCCTACAAGAGAAGCATAAGGATATTTTTCCATTTCTTTACGTTCCAATTCTTTCTGTGGACACTGCGTAAGATCAAGCTTATCTCCTTTATGCAGTGGAACAGGACTAGAGGAACAGGTCATCATGCCAAATCTCTCTAGAACTTTGTCAATATATGCTGTCTGAGACAATCCCAAAATACCAAGTGACCTGTCACGGAATATTTCTATTCCTATCACATAGGAAGCCTCACCCATATCTTTCATATCAAAGTTCTTAAAGAGTTAATCCTTTGTTTTATGTAAGAGACCAAGGTCGCTACTAGCCAGTAATATGTCATCAACATACAGAACCAAAAATATGAACTTACTCCCACTGATCTTGAGGTATATGCAAGGGTCAACTATGTTTTCTTTGAAATCGAAGTCAGTGATGATTTCATGAAATTTTAGGTACCATTGCCTCGAAGCTTGTTTCAGTCCATATATTGATTTCTTAAGTTTGCAGACCATGTCTTCCTGACCTTCAATTATGAAGCCTTCAGGTTGACACATGTAGACTTCTTCTTCCAAGTCTCCATTAAGAAAGACAGTTTTCACATCCATTTGATGTAACTCGAGGTCATAGTGAGCTACTAATGCCATGACAATTCTAAGAGAATCCTTCCTGGACACAAGGGGAAAAGTTTCAGTATAATCGATGCCTTCTTTCTGATTAAAACCTTTGGCAACAAGTCTGGCTTTATGTCATTCAATATTGCCCTTGCAGTCACGTTTGGTCTTGAAGACCCATTTACAACCAACTGGTTTGTGCCCTGGAGGCAATTGAACAACTTCCCATACTTGATTTTCGTCCATCGATCTCAATTCATCCTTCATGGCATCAATCCATTTATTAGAATTAACATCCTTAATGGCTTGTGAATAAGAAACCGGGTCTTTAATTGTCCCTTCTTCAGATTCTACTTGGTAAAGTATGTAATCATTGGAAATAGCTGATCTCTTTTGTCTTTGAGACCTTCTTAATGCTGGTTCCTCTGGTGCTTCATCCATATGTTCATTGGCGACAATCTCATTATGGAATTGTTGATCATTTATTGGATTTGCTTCATTGTTAAATGGTTCAACAACGGCAGGATTTCCAACATCTTTCGGAATAGAAGGTAAAGGGATAGGTACCCTGATTTCCTGAATGATCACATCTTGGGGTTTATTACTCCCACTGATTTAGTCATTCTCAAAGAATCTAGCATTACCGGTTTCAACAATTCTCGTACTATGGTTAGGGCAATAAAACCTAAATCCTTTGGACTTTTCTGGGTAACCAATAAAGTAATCACTGATCGTTTTAAGGTCCAATTTCTTTTCATGTGGATTATAGACTCTAGCCTCAGCTGGGCAACCCCAAATTTGGAGATGTCTTAAACTAGGTTTCCAGCCTTTCCACAATTCAAAAGGTGTCTTTGGAACTGCCTTACTGGGAACCCTGTTCAAGATATAAACAGCTGTGTGTAGAGCTTCCATTCACAAGGATATAGGTAAGTTAGCATGAATCATCATGGATCTAACGATTTCCATGTATGTACGATTTTGCCTTTCAGCAACACCATTCTGCCATGAAGAACCAGGCGTTCTGTATTGGGCAACAATTCCAAGCTTTTGGAGAAGTTTTGCAAAAGGTCCAGGATGTTGTCCTGTTTCGTCATACCTACCATAAAACTCACCACCTCTATCTGACCTTATGATTTTCACTTTTCTGTTTAGTTGTCTTTCGACTTCAGCAATGAACACTTGTACAGCATTCACAGACTGAGATTTGTCATGCAATAAGTATAAATAACAGTAACGTGAGTAATCATCAATAAAGGTAATGAAGTACTTTTCTCCCCCAAAGATTGGAACATCAATGGGTCCGCAAATGTCTGTATGAATTATTTCAAGAAGCTAAGTACTTCTTGTGGCTCCTTTCTTTGTGTGTTGTGTTGTTTTGCCTTTAATACAATCCACACACACTTTAATATTAGTAAAATCTAGATATGGAAGGACACCATCTTTTACTAATCGTTTGATTCTTTCACTGGATATGTGACCTAGTCTTTTATACCACAAGAAATAAGAGTCGTTTTTATATGACTTTCGTTTTATTTCCTTAGAATGTAGGGTAATATGAGTTTCAGCAAATTGACTATCAAGATGAAATTTGTATAGCCCATCAAACAAAACTCCAGAACCAATACGACTAGAATTTTTAAAAAAACTGAAATTACCATTTCCTACTTCAAACGAGTAACTAACTTTAACAAGTGCGCTTACAGAAACCAAATTACGGGAAATAGACAGAACATAAAGAGTTTGACATAAGTCTAATTGATAAATGCTATCTAAAGCAAGACGAAAAGTTCCAATAACTTCAACCGGAGCTTTGTCTTTGTTTCCCATAAAAAGGAAGTTCTCACTTGGGTTTATGGTTTGGATCGTAAGGAATCCCTGCATTGAATTGGAAACATGAACATTAGCACCAGTGTCAATCCACCAAGTATCAGAAGAAACATAAGTAAGATTTAATTCGAAATAACTTATGAAACCCATAGGGTTACCTTTCTTTTCGAACCATTCTTTACGTTTAATGCAGTCTGCCTGAAAATGTCCAGGTTTCTTGCAAAATCTGCATACGTCTTCCTTCTTTTTCTTCGTAGGGTGCTGACTAGCCTCATTAGATCTGGATGGTGCTCTTTTCTGGCCTGAATTATGCTTTTTCCCAGCTTTGTGTCCAGCTCCTTGAACGAGATGAGCTAATTTAATACCTTGTTGATTCAGCTTGGCCTCCTCTTGAACCAGTTTGTTAGCCAATTCATTCACTGTCCACTGTCCGTAATAGTGTTGCAGTGAATTTGGAAAGGCCCGTACTGAGGAGGTAAACTGTTTAGGATAAATTGGACGAGAAAAGCCTCATCCACTGATAGTCCCAAATTCTTTAGTTTAGCTGCAAGGTTGGTCATCTCAATGACATGCTCATGCATTGAGTGAGTGCCATCAAACTTCATGGTGATAAGATCTGCCATTAGTTTCACAGCAAGGGATTTGTCTGCAGTTTTAAACCTATCTTCAATGGCCTTCATATAGTCCTTAGCATTCTCAGGTTTAGGAAGGGATGTTTTGATGTTGGTGGCAATAGTCATTCCCAAAAACATAGTGTTTAGTCTGTCAGACCTCTCCCAAGCATTAAAGAGGTTCTTTTCCTCAGCGGTACTTGTTTCAGTGAGTGGAGCTGGCTTATCTTTAAGAAGAGCCATATCCAGTTCAAGTACCCCCAATGTGAACTCAACTTGCTCTTTCCATTCTGAGAAGTTGGTTCCATTGAGTTTAGTGACAGAGGTAGCATGTGAATTCAGAGTAGTGGGTGCAATAACTGTAATAGAGAGACAACAATAAGGCTTTAATTAAAATAAGACAACACATGCATAATATATGAATATATACGACATAGAATATATGTAGGTGCTCCTGTGGGTAGTCACCATAATTTCTACACATTATATCATCTAAGGTTGTCATATTCAAGGTGGTGTTAATGAGTGATGTTACTCTTAATTATGAACAAACACTTCTTAATTATTGTTCGAACGTATGAATATAATCCGCCTGTGGGCGACTAAAAGCTACATGCGCTTGAACAATATGTAATGTAAATATCATGATGGTACTATTAGGGCCAAAATTCAGTGTTTAATTGGTAGGGTCACTGAGTGAGACCTAACCCTAAGCATACAACTTTGGGACTGTCCGACGTCAGGATAGATCACATGAATATAAACATTATATATTACATGTATTCATGATAGATCATTCGTTATATGAAAGGTATTGATAAAGAAGGCCGAGCCCCGGAGGGCTGTCCGACGTCAGGGTTCGGGGCGGCAACCCAGAAATTTTTATATATATATATATACTGGCGCAGGAGTTTTATGCAAAAAATAAAAAATAAAAAAATTAATACTTTAAATAAATCACGATCAAACACTCATGGTCAAATAAAAATTGCGGAATAACATAAATATGAACCATTCATGCAGGCCATAATTTTGGATCGATAAATTGCTGGAAAAAAAAGTCAGAAACGGATCTATATTTGCCGATTATGGCAATGCAAAGTTATCCTAATTAATGGACGATCATGTGTTCTAAAACTGATGCTCTAATACCACATGTTATACTATTATTAATATGAACCCTAAGATCTTGAACATCATGATAATCACGTGTGGGATTTTAATCTTAAATAAATTGAAGAGTACCTCCAGACATCCTGATGCAGAGAGGTTTCCGATCCTGCTGTATGAAGCTATTGCTGATTGATATTGAGATCAGTCGAAGAAGAGGCTGGGTGAATGATTCCGGTATCTCTCTCCTTGCCTATAAACCCTAATGTGTTGAGTTTTGTGTGTAGCCTTTGTAATGGACAAAAGGCTTTATTTTATAGGTGGAGAGAGGACCGAATTTCTAATTAAGATTTCCTTAGACTTAATCTCAACCGTCCATCAAGGTAGAAAATATTATGGAATATATCTCATTAAGAGAGTAATGAATAGCATATATCCTATGAAAACAGAATTCCTATAATGACCACATTTCGGGAAAGGTAAGGACTTGTGGTCCAAGTAATGGACCTAAAAGTAATTTCCTTACAATTTTATGCATATATATATATATATATATATACACACACACACATATATGTCATGCTTTACGCGCAAGTGATCATGCTAGTAGGCATTTTAACTTTCAAAGGAACAGTACTAGAAAATGTGAATCCCAAGATATAGAACAATATTTTTGGAAAAAATTGACATTAATGTTACTAGTAAACACCCAAAAAATCACAACATCATCAGAAGCATGAGTCAAAAAACTTGGGAGTTAGATAAAAATCAAATTGATTGAATTATTCATAATTATTTATTTTTAAAATCTTGATTATTTATAGTCAATTTATCTTTTGTGACATTCTTTTTTCTAAAAAAAAATATCCTGAGGAATCTTCAAATTTGATATTAACCAACATTTTCTCAATACCATAATTTACTGTGAGTGATTAGCGCACTGATGAGATTTGTGACTGTTCATCGATAAAAACACAGAAAAAAAAAAAAAAAAGCGATAAAATACAAATTCATGCACTAGATTTGTTGAACTTTGCGGTGTTGGGTAGAGAAATGACAGTTTCCATGGGAAGAGAGATGTTTTTATGCCAGTTCTTGGACTGAAGATTGTAGAAAGAAAACAATCCCATGATCCTCATCATCTGATAATTAGAACACCCGTGAAATATCCCAACTACTTCAATGTTTTGTCAGCATTGAAAGATGCTACAATTCAAACTCATCCTGCAACAGTAATCAGATCCATTTAAAAACAACTTAGCCAGCAATCCATATAAATAGTCCCCCTCTTTAATGAACTCGGAACATAAACATAGGCCTATCCAATTCAATTGATAAAAAAAAAAAGGGCTGGGTAGTGTTGATCATTTACATACATCAGATGGCCTCAATCACACTAGTGAAAATAGCAGTTCTGCTGGTGCTCATAACCACCACAGTGGACAGCTTTGAAGCCAGAAGCATGAGGATGAAGGAGAAAAAGACCAAGATGGTGTTCTACATGCAAGATTGGGAGACTGGCAAGAATGTTACAGCAGTCCCTGTAGCTGGAAAGAACGGTACCCTCTCGAGCATACTCAACTTCGCAACAGTCATGGTTGTGGATGATGCAATCACAGAAGGACAAGATCGACAATCCAAACAGATCGGACGAGCACAAGGGATCTATGTTAACTCGGCGTTGGATGCTTCTGATCTTCACCTACTCTTTTCCATAGTTTTTACTAACAAAAAGTACAATGGTAGCACCATAGAGATCCAGGGGGCAGATCGATTTTTCCTGAAGCAGAGAGAGGTGTCTGTGGTGTCTGGAACAGGGTATTTCCGATTTGCACAGGGGTTTGCCGTGTTGGAGACATGATCTGGCTAACCTCAATGCAGTGATCAAGTTCAACGTCACCATTCACCACTATTGAACTGATGGTTCATTCTTGTCTGGAGTGATGTTTCTCCTTTTTTTTTTTTATTTATAGAGGTCTTGCAGTTGCTGTAGTTAATTGTTGCCAACAACATGAGTAATGGACTAGTAACTCAACTCCCCACAGGACAACTTGTCCTGGATTTATTCAGTGATAATGTATTGATTTCTGTATGCCTGAATCCATTATATAATGGCAGATGAAATAAATAAGAATGAACATTCCAAAATTCTTCAATTATATGACTTCTTTTAGCACCAAACTGAGGAGGCGGGGTCCCTCCAATCATGTGACTTAAAATACTGAAACATCATCTTCCTACCTTTAGCAACATTGCACCGGGCGCACATTTGGCCATCACCATCGAGGGCCTGGATGAGTGTCAAATTGGTGTTATTGCCAATCCATGGGAGCAATTGTCAAATTAGTAGCATGCTGATTGATGAAATGCGGTCCTCATAAGCGTCCAGCTCATTTAAATAGATCATCATATTCATGTGTATATGTGCAATCCAAAGATGTTTTGTGGGAACTTCTCTCATCAATTTCTACGGAGCATCTAAAGTAGTCAAGTTTTTCTTGATGCCCAGAACCTGATTTATTCATCCGTATTAATGATCTAGGGCGGGCTCGAGACAATTTGAGCCCTAAAGCGACAATCCTAAATGAGGCCTCAAATTATCTATTATTCTCTTTTTTTTTAAAAAAAAAGTATTGAGTATCTGTATTCGTATTTTCTAATAGATATATTGATCATTTATAAATTATAACTAATAATATAAATTAAAAAAAATGACATCTAGTCCCTTTGGCTTGAGGGGCACTGTTGACAAAACTGGTTCTCCTCTTTCAATTGTAGTAGAAAGAAAACAAACACAAGACAAGTTGAGACTTAGACCGTTGTAATAAACTGGGTTGCTTTTGTAATACAGCGATTAGTTGCTGATGTGTAACTAATCTCAAGCTGTCCTGTACCTATACATATGCAGCAGCCTCTGCTCCTGTTATCTGATCTGATGAATGAGCATTTCCTTTCTCTTCCTCTTTCTTCTTCACTTCTTCTTCTTCTGTAATGTGTGAATGCAAGACTGCTTTCTGGCCTTATTTAGGATTTATTCAGATCGGCGTGGACAAGGATTTGGGTAAATCCATTTTTAGGATCCAAAACCCGGAACAACCTAGATTTGGGCCAAGGGTCTTAAGCCCGAGTAATATTATTGGGCTTGTTCATACCATACATTTGGGGTGTATTTGGCACCATGTCATTTGAATGTTCCCATGTCCCCACGAGTTGAGACTTTTTTTGTCCCTTTTTATAAGAAACCTTTATGATATTAATGAGGGGAAATCAACATGAAAGTATGGTTACATATTGTTTGATCAGATTTGGGAAAAAAAACCACCAAACCGACATCTCTTCCACAAACTGAGCATGCCTAGCTAGCAAATGAGCCAGTGCATTCCCATTCCTACCCACGTGAAGAACTTTAAAACTCTTAAAAGAAGCCAGCAAACATTTCATCTCATCAACGAGAGGGCCCTGTATAGATAGAACTAGAAGAGATTTCTTCAAAGCATCTACCCAACGTAAAGAATCACTTTCAAGATCACTTACCCCAATGTGATAAATCATCTAAAGACCTCTCAAGGCTGCCAAAGCTTCAATATCCTCAGCGTCCTCAACTCCATTTTCTATCTTACTCATAGTCGACTCCATTTTCTATCTTACTCATAGCCATCACCACCTCCCACCTCTCATTTCAATGAGACTTAGGAAAACTCATTTGGTATGGGTAAATCAGTACTCTGGGTGTGGGAATAAGAAAGTTGGAACGAAAAGACTTTCTTTTTTTTAAGAAACAACTTGCGGACGCATGTGTTTCTTACTGATCTCTTGCCTTTCAAAGAAGGTCATTTAAAGACTCTAAATCCTCTCATTTATCGTAGAGATAGGCCCCATGTTCACAATTTCGAAGAAGGTGTCTATAGTTAGTAATTCCTAAATGTCAGTCACATGGCCACAATCACAAAAGGTGGACCCATATTATAATTGTTATAATAGGGAGACCACATTATAAATCCTATGAATGTGGGCCCAATGTTCTAAATTCTGAAGGTGGGCATCACATTGTAATTTCTAAAGATGGGTCACGTGTTCACAATCACAGGAAAGGTGGCCTCACTTTATAATTCTTAAAGGTGGTCCATACGGTCACAATCACAAAAGGTGGAGCCACATTGTAGATCCTATGAATGTGGGCCCATATTCTGAGTTCTATGAATGTGGCCCCATGTTCTAATTTCTAAAGGTAGGTAGCACATTGTAATTTTTAAAGGTGGGTCCCATGTTGACAATCAACAAAAAAGATGGTCACATTATAATTCCTATAAAGGTGGACCCACAGATTGTAAACATATGATTGTGCCCCCATGTTCTATCTAAAGTTGGGCACCACATTGTAATTTCTAAAGGTGAGTCATATGTCCACAATCATAAAAAATGTGGCTCCGCTTTGTAATTACTAAATATAGGCCCCATAGCCACAATGAGAAAAGGTAGACTCACATTATAAATCCTATAGATGTGGGCCTCATATTCTGATTTCTAAAGGTGTTTACCACGTCGTAATTTCTAAAAGTGGGTCTCACATTTACATTCACAAAAAGGTAGCCCCACATTATAATTCTTATATAGGTGGGCCCACCTTATAAATCATATGAATATAATTAGTTATATGTTCTAATTTCCAAAGGTGGGTGTTACGTTCTAATTTCTATAAGTGAGTCCCATGTGTGACAATAATAGAGTGCCACAAACAATAAAAGGTGAGTCCCACATTGTGAATCCCACAACTCTCTTGCTTTTGTTCCTTTGGGGTCATTTGGGTTTTTCGTTTACATATGTAATGAAATCACATGCGTAATGGATACATATAAATCATATTTGTTTGATGTGATTTCGATTTGCATATGTAAAGTAGATATGTAAATGGCGTGAAAACTCGCCCTTTTTGTTCCTAAGATTCTCACATCTCAAGAGATGTGAATCAATCTCACACGGCACAGTTACTAGGCGGACTGCTACAGTGCTATTATAAGCAGTCAGCCTTTAAATTTTTTTTTGGGCCCCACTTGTAACATCCAGACCGTTCATTTTCTTAAGAAGCTCAAACACGGCCATTTATCCAATTTTCAACCGTTGATGATGCATGGAGGTTGAGATATCATCAACAAAATTACAGTCGTTGGGTTAATCTATTGTAACTAACATACCCAGTCCGCCTTTTATGATTTGTTTAATGTTTTGGGCCCCATCGGTAAAATCAGGACCGTTCATATTCTTTAGAAGTTCAAACACGGCCATGTATCCAATTTTCAACCAAAGATATTGTTTGGATGTTGAGATATCATCAAACAATATACAACCTATTCATAGATTCGCATGTGAAATGTTATGCTAGTAAAAAACACCGGAATCTGATCCACATGTCAGTCATTTACATATGCAAATGACTCACACGTGGGTCATTTACACAAGTGAATCACTTTCACAATAAACAAACAATCTGTTAGAGAAAAAATTTTATAATGTTACCAAAACAAGTTTCCTAACACATATTCTCAGTAGAGTAATTTAATATAATGCTGCTAAATAAGTTCTGAAAAGTATAGTCACAACTCACAACTTGATCCGAGCACAAATTTGGGAACAACACCAAAACAATTCCAAATGGGCCGGTTACTAACGTATGTTACTCTTGCTGAGCACAAGTAAGTAATTAAGGACATTTGCATGAGGAAATAGTCATTTACCATAAAATTAATTAATACGTATTACACTTGTATAGAGTCCTTCAAAATAAAAGAGGGGAGAGAGGGAGAGGGAGAGGGAGAGGGAGAGAGCATTTTTGTCCCAAAATTGGAACCATAAATCAAATAACTTGAGTGTACTAAATAGTTCAATTATATAAAATAATTTCTTTTTTCCGATTTGTTTTACAAAACAACAAATTTAAAGTATAGTCTGTTAAAATATTGAATTAAATAATTGAAAGATAAACTTTCAACTAAGAATTTTTTTTTTAAATAAAAGACAAGAAAGATAGGGGTTAGGTTCAAAAGCCTCTAGAGTTAGTTTGCCCAATTTCTTTAATTGGGTTAGATCCAAATTAGCAATCATGGCAACTAGTCAACAACTTGGGTTGAAAAGGGCAAGCTGCCTCAATTACTTCCACTAGGGATGGGTTTGACAGTGGGTTTGTCAAGTTGAGAGTAGGGTTCAATCTTGTTATGCTTATTATAATATGTCCTGAGTATATTACTTTGTAACACTTCTACACAACACTGCTACTTACAGTATAATTGATATGAAATACTAAGCATTAGGTCATAGGTTTGAGTTTGGTCATTAGCAAGACATGGAATATTTCTTATTTTTTAAAATAAAAAATTAGCCTGCGTCAATCTCAACCCAATTTGTACCCATCACCGTTTCAATTTGGTATTACAAGTCATAATCCCATTATGGGATATCATAGATCGATCTAAAAGAAAGCTATACTTCTAAATTAAAAAGAATGTCATATCGAGGCCCACGTCTATAAATATGAACATCTCATCCTACCTCCAAGTGAGCCATGATCATCAGCATGAAAAGAACCAAGAGGTTCATGACCCAGAAACCACAAACCAATCTAGAGATCAAAGCAACCAAAATCAAGACCACAAACGATCTATACTCTCTTTTTTTTTTGGGCCGGGTCTATCAGATAACCACATAAGCAAGGCCCATTAGCCTAAAATAGAAAAAGTAAATGTGCTGCTAAGATCACAATATTTTGAAATCATTCAGCATAAATTGAATATTTTATGGTTTGTAAACCATAATTAGATTGTAAAACATAACATAAAAATCAAGACTTTACAGTTATTCGTTCTCACTTGTACTTTAAATATTTTATTATTCTTTACCAAAGAAATATTATACAAAATTAATATATTTTCTACGAAACCTTTTTGAAATTATCCTAAGAAACACTCAAAACTGAAAAATCCAACATTATTCCAGTGTACCATAATTTATTGAATGATTTTAGAAGACGGCCTGAGAATTAAGCTCACAAAAAATATGTTTATCGAACTTTGTGTTGTTGGGCAGAGAAACGGTAGCCCCTGTGGGCAAAGAGATATTTTAATTCCAGTTCTTGGACTTACATGTATGTAGAAACAAAACAATTCCAAGCTCCACAACATCTCATTTATACATAAAACAGGCCATGAGAATTCCCCAACTACTACCTCCTTTTTGTCAGTATGAAAGATGCTACGATTCAAACTTATCTTGCAACAATAAATCAAATCAAGTTAAAAACATTTTAGTCAGCAATCCAATATAAATAGGCTTTCTCTTGCATGAACTTAGAACATAAACATAGGCCTATCCAATTTGATTGATAAAAGGGAGTACGGTTGATCACTTCCATACATCAAATGGCGTCAATCACACTGGTGATAATAGAGCACTTCTGCTGGTGTTCGTAACAGCCACAGTGGACTGCTTTGAAGCAAAAAGCATGAGGATGAAGGTAAAAGAGACCGAGATGGTGTTCTACATGCAAGATTGGGAGTCCGGCAAGAATGTTACAGCAGTTCCTGTAGCTGGAAGGAACGGTACCCTTTCGAGCATACTCAATTTCGCAACAGTCATGGTTGTGGATGATGCCATCACTGAAGGACAAGATCGGCAATCCAAACAATGGTAGCACCATAGAGATCTGTAACGACCCAAACCACCTGGTATAATATTGTCCGCTTTGGCCCTCACGGCTTTTGTTTTTGGGCGGAGTCCGCAGGCATCTGACCCAAAACGCATTATACCAGACAAGAGGGGGCTCGCACTTATAAGCTTGGCTTCGGGCGGTCTCATAGGCGATGTGAGACGAAGTCCCTGCCTTGCTCTTGGCTGACCTAGGTCCTTTCACTCTCCACCACTTAGAGGAGAGCCGCCCCCGGCTCTGATACCAATTTGTAATGACCCAAACCACCTGGTTTCTGGACGGAGTCCGTAGGCATCTGACCCAAAACGCGTTATACCAGACAAGAGGGGGCTCGCACTTATAAGCCTGGCTTTGGGCGGTCTCATAGGCGATGTGGGACGAAGTCCCTGCCTCGCTCTTGGCTGACCCGGGTCCTTTCAAGATCCAAGGGGCGGACCGATTTTTCCTAAAGCAAAGAGAGGTGTCTGTGGTATCTGGAACAGGGTATTTCCGATTTGCAAAGGGGTTCGCCGTGTTGGAGACAGTTTACCTTGACCTGACTAACCTCAATGCAGTGATTTAGTTCAATATCACCATTCACCACTATTGAACTGATGGTTCATTACTGTCTGGAGTGGTGCTTTTCTTGGTACTCTCTTCATAAGGGGTCGTGCAGTAGGCGATTGTGTCAACAAGAATAATGTTCTTTTTACCAAAAAAGACATAAGTAATGATCTATTTTGTGAGAATGTATTGATTTCAGCCTTCCCTGAATCAATTATGTAATGGAAGAAAAATATAAATAAATATATTGGAGAGTTCATGCTGGAGATTTTCTGTTAATACTATCTCTTTAAGTGTAGGCTGATAATGTAAAAATCTACTAAACTAGTACCCCTGTTTTTTGTGTTTTGTGAAAGATAATACCTTCTAGTTTACAGTTGTGTATTTCCTGCTGGGTAGTTTGTTGGACTATTCCATAGCATACTTACCTAGGTCACTAATAAGGCTTTTTAATCAAAAATTTGTTCCTTCGGAGTGCAATTCGCAGTTCTGTTCGCTTCTAATAGAGTCTGTATGCTGAGTCTCATAAATCAATTTGTTGAAGGCGCCCAACTAAGAAATTTAAGCTGCTAAAAAGCATGGCTACCCTAAATATTAAATCTATTCTAAGTCCATAAATAACTACAATCACAGTTGGCGGGACCTTAATATCGATCAGTAGTAACACATGAACTTTACTTTGGTTTTTATTTTAGTAATGTGTTTTGTAAGTGATAAATCTGATGGTATGTCCAACTTTAATCGGAGTGAAATTTAGCCCCAAGTTCATATGAGGATACCTATTTTAAGCGGTTTGGATTTTAGATTTAGGCCCCGCTGATGGATTTCTATTGCGGACTCAGATGAATTAGTTCATTAAACTTATCGAATTCAATTTCTTAATCAGAAGAATTGAATAGTGAATCAAAAGAATGTAACCCATAGGATTTTAAAATCAAGTGAATCCAAATTGCAATCTGCAAACTCGAACTCAAATTTGTTGAACTGCAAACGAGGCAACTATCTTCCAGTGTTCCATGGCATCAATCTCTAAGACTGTCCACTTATGTCACTGCAAATTAAGAGGCTGTAGAGATCCATACATAAATAGAGGTAATACACCCAAATCAGCTTGAGAAGGTTTTCGTTTGGTTCGAATTTGGGGGCTTGTTTGTGTAACACCGCAAAAGATAAAATATGATGTCCATAGAAAAATCCTACAAAAATAGAAGATTTTGTGGAGTCTTGCTGCACCCAACAACCAAAATTAAAATCTCACGAAAATAAGTCTTCTTAGGAAAAGACTTTTGTCACTGGCAAATATAAATTGGATGTGTGG
>QPKB01000006.1:10298217-10328692 GCA_003546025.1 Camphora micrantha | reverse complement strand
GAATGGAGAGACAAATTTTACTGGAGTTAAAAATTATGAATGAAAGAGAGTTTCCTATTTGGTGGTATCTTATCTAGGGGTGCTCATGGGCCAAGCTAGCTCGAGACCGATCCAGGCCCAGCCTGCTTTGGGCCAGGCTAGGATATGTAATTTGGGCCATTTAAAAATTTGGATGGGCTTTGATGAAGCAATAGAAAACACAAAGCCCGGCCCAGCACATGTAAGAAACGCATGTAATTTAATTTAATTAGTCCAAATAATTGATCAAATGCCCACAAAAGTGATAAACGGCCCGGTTCGGCCCGGTCCATTTGATTAAATGGGCAGGCTCTGGCTTAACTTTTATGGCCCATGTCGGGCTTGGGCTGGGCCTGGGACAATATTTTTAAAGCCGGACTGGGCCTGGATGTGCCTTAGCCCGACCTAGCCTGGTCCATGAACACCCCCTCATCTTGGCTGGCATTATAAAAACTTTTAGAGATTCTAGAGACTCTTTCAAATTGTAGAGGGCCCACGACGAATGACATGGTGCACCTGTTAGGGTTTTTGTGTTGCTAATTTGATGGAAAACACTATCATCGTCAGTCATCTGATCACACACTCGTTCAGCTTAGTCTGGACCTTGAAACCTGGACCTCAGACTTGAAAATGCTTTTGATTTTCAAAGACTTCATCCTGCATGTTTTTAGAACTTAAATTGTATTTTCGAAAACCTAAGTTCTTCGTGCATGATTTTGAAAAATCAAGTTTGAAATCGAGGTTCTTGTTTTGCATACATATTCCATTTTTTAGAATCATTTTAGTATGCATAAAATATATTGGCTAAGAGTTCATTTTTCAATAAATCACTTTTTAAAAAATTCAACTGAACTCAGCTCTGGCTTGTGTAGCCGGTCGACCGCGCCACCCACCAGGTCGACCGCGCACACTAAAAAACAGGGTCTGAAAAATCTGTCAATTTCTCTCAGAACCCTGTGTACCCGGTCGACCGCGCAGTTGGGCCGGTCGACCGCGTATATAGCCGTTGGGCCAATATAGCCGTTGGACCCGGTCGACCGTACGGTCATGAGGTCGACCGGGCCAACTAGCCGTTGGGCTGCTTTTTTGTATAAAACTCCTTTCTTTTCCTTTCTTTCAAATGGCTGTTGGGATGCAATCTTTGAACCTTTTTGAAGCCTAAAGAAGAGGAATAAGCTAGGATAGCTAGAGGCAAATTGGAAATCAAATGTTTGAGTTTTAAAGAGGTATATCTTTTAAGTTAACTTTGATTTTCATTCCATTTAAATTCATGCATGTTCAAATCTTTGTAATTTCATTTTTTGCATGATTTCGAGCCTTAGTTGAGATGTTTTGCAAACACAATATAACCTTGGAATACTAGTTTGTTTTGCAAACGTCCTCATCTCAATCACATGTGTTTTTAAACTTTAAAACATCATACAACTTGTGTAGCATGTCTTTCCGAGTTGTTTGAATTCTACATGTGATTGGTTTATAACTTCAATCATCATTTTCAGTGCTTAGATTTTCAAATGCATAAAGCATTCATTTGTGAGCTTCCTTTTAGAAAATGATTGAAGTAAACATTCATACACTTTGAGCACACACCTTTGCTAATTGTTGTGTATGTTTTGTTTATGATTTAAACTCTCATATCAGCCTATTTAAGAGGCAATTAAATTGAGCTTAAATTGTATCTCTTTGAGTGTTTTTGTAGACACTTCCTTGAGAAGAAATCTTCATCTTGTAGAGGTTATTGCTTAGTCTTTGAAAAGCATCTTGTAAAGGTTATTGCTTAGCCTAGAAAAGCATATTGATAGGTTGTTGTTTAACCTAGAAAAACATCATTGTAAAGGTTATTGCTTAGCCTTTTGAAAAGCATAAATAGTGAAAATCCGGTGGGGTGTTGGAACACAAACCGGTAGTGGATGTAGGCATTGAGGCCGAACCACTATAAATCTTTGTGTAAGGTTGTATGCTTGTGGTGATTTCTCTTGTTAGCTTCCGCATCTTGTTTGGTAAATCATCATACTTGACTAGTTGTTTTTAATTAAGTTAAAATTGGCCTTGATTAGTCATAAAGTGTAGATCACCCTATTCACCCCCCTCTAGGGATAGGATCCCGGACTTTCAGCACCAAGAGCAAAGTTCTTTGATAATAGAATCCACAAATTGATGAAAACAACAAAAATGAAAGCGGCTATGATCTATAAGTGAGCCCCAATTTTCTGCAACCTAGATCTGAATGACGAGGGTCCCACAAATTGATTAGCATCAATGTTTAACCCATCCATGTCCTCCTATCACAAAAACCAACCATAGTCCCCATTAATGGATGAAGAAAAAAGCGAGAAAGGCAATGGAAAACCTTGTAAGAGATCCATTAGCGGGGCCCACCTCTCAAATGTAAATATGTCAAATACATAGTGGGCTGATTGATGATAAAAATGGGGTAAAAATTCAATTTGGTGGGCAGTTTTTAAGTTACTAAAGACAAATTCATGTAGGCACACCGATGATAAAAGGAAAAAAAATTTAAAAAAGGAGTTTCTATATATACCCCACTAAGTTTTGTAGGATTTGTAAGTAAGCCCCTAAGGTTTTAGTATTTGTAAATAGGTCACTGTCTTTTCTTTATAATACCTTTCATGTCCCCAAAATCAATATTCTTAATAAGAGTGGACAGCCACCATGAGATTTATGTAGATTTTTTTATATAAATGACAACTTTTCCCTTAATCCATTAAACAAAAATGAGTAAATTATTATTTACAAAAATACTATTATTTTACCTCAAGTTCCTATGATTTCTCTAAATAACTCGCACATGACCAATGGTGGACCCAAGTATAAGGGCCAGGGGACTAAAGCCCCACCCATATCTGATAAATGTTCGGATTCCACAACGCGGCTGCCCCCCCCCCCCCCCCCCCGCCCCCCCTCTCAAATCCTAAAAATTAATACATTTTTTCTTTACATTTGTCCCTTCCCCCAATATTCCTTTTACATAGAGGCAAACACCATCCCTCTCTCAAACTCTAAAAAATAACATATATTTTTACCCCCACATGAAGCGTAATCATGTATTTTGAAACTTTCATCAATCAATTCAGATTTAATGAGATGAGCCCTGTAATGATAAAAAAAAATGTAGGGTTATTCTCTCCCACTAAGTGTAATTGTTAATGTTACATGATTTATATAAAAAAAAATGAGTACTAGCTTTTGAAATTATGCATATAAGGATAAAAGAGATGGACAAAAGTGTCATTTTGCTATAAACACTTATGGTCGTTGGGTGACTATTGATTTTTAGGACACAAAAGGTATTAAAATGAAAATGCAGGGGCCTATTTGCAAATACTAAAACTCAGGGTCCTGTTTACAAATCCCACAAACCTTAGAGGGGTATCTACAAAAAGCTCAAAAAAAAAAAACAAAAAAACACTTAGCATAACAAAAACATGTAGAAGACATGCAAATACGTTTGTTTAAACCTAGCATTTGGTGAGAAGAGTATGGAAAAAAAAAAAGTCGCGATCGTCAGAGGGATTATAATAAGATCAGAGAAAGTAGGGAGAGAGACTAGATAAGAAAGGGATTTCGATTGAAAAATTTTAGAAAAATCCAAACTTAGGGCTTGTTTGGCAAATCTTATTTATATGGATTTGATCTACATGAAGTGGATCTATTTCAATGGCCCTGTTTTATAAAGATGTTCTAGAAATAAGTTCGTTTGGTAACACACAAAAAGGAGAATGAAATAGATTTTTTTAAGATAATGGTCGAAAGTTTTTCATGGATTTTTTTAGATCCACAAAGAATAAAGCATTGAAATTTGACCCAACTGGTGTGTTTGGCCATACAAAGAGAGTTAACCGCTCGGATCCTCCGTTTTGGGGCCCACAAACTTTAAAAAAAATAAGATATAACATTTTGGAGTATTTTGCAAATATCTTAAGATGTATAATGATATCCAACGGCTGAAATTTAGACTCATAATAGTTTTTGACCTCCTAAATATACCAGGTGGTTTGGGTCATGATTTATGGCCCTAAAATCTAAAAAAATATGAAAAAATCGAATTGCCAATGGAGACGTCCAAAACCCAGCCAATAATAATACATGGTACATCAATGGTCTACCTTATTTTTTATGAAATTTCTTGAGTTCCAGAAGGAGTTAGAGGCCTTTTTTTTTTCTTTTTTTTTTTTTTTTGAACTCATAGCCGTTTTTAGCCTTTCAAGGAGGATTAACGGTTTGAATCGTGATTATGGGGCCCATGAAGTCTAAAAATATACATCAAATGGTTCACATTGTTTTACAAATATTTCGAGATCCATACATGATCAACGGCTAAGATTTGCCCCACTAGCCGTGTTCGGCCCTTTTAACACTTTGACCAGTTTGGATCGTCATTTTGGGGTTCAAAAGTTTAAAAAAATTAGACGAACGGTGATGATAAAGTAACGCCTAAAATACTGCACATTGGTGTCTCTATGTGCTTCTGATCGTGATGTCTGTTTGCACTCTCCTGGATTTTGGAGTTGTGCGAAATAAACATTAAATGTCTTTGTGAGGTTTGAATTGTAGAGTCCTACAGTTCCTCCCTCTTCTGAAGTTACAGGTTTTGGTATCGACCTCCGGTTCCCCCTTCTTTAGGAACCGAAGGTTGAGTCCACTTGTGCTACCACCTAGGGGCTATACAGGTTTTACTCGGCTTCTCTATGGGCCCGGAGGGAATAGTCCAGCCCAAAGGGTTGGGAACCCTCGTTAGCAAAAAAAAAAAAAAAAATGCAGAGTCCTAACTTCATTACCAAACGCTCTCTTTGCGTTTTCAACCCGTATTAAGATAATAAGAGCTCTCAAAAAGACTTGCCAAACATGTACTTAATAGAGGATTAGAAGAGGTTTGTTGGAGATTGTTGCAGACTTCTTGAAATTAGAGGGGGCCCATGACATGTGACATGACACTCCAAGAGCAAAGTGCAACAACATGGTATTTCAAGAAGACTTTGATGCACGCCACATATCGCTCCCTCCCGAAGAGGTTGTTGCTTTAATATATTTTGTTTGTGTTTATAAATATTCATCTTCATCCATCGCTCACCATAGGGTGACAACATTGTGGGGCTAATTTTATGATCAATCCAAACCATTCACAAACACGGGACCCCAGAATTGTACTGGATCTATAGAGTTTTTACCAATTTGAATGGACTGGACCATTGGTCAAAAGGTCAAATTTTTTCTTTAATATAAAGTAGTTATACTTATGGGCCATGGATGAAGGGGTTAGAGGCATGTGATTGGCCCAAAACTTGATTTCTACACCCATCCAAAATGTCTCTGGTACACATTCTTACATTGTCCAAGCTCATGTTATTATTATGATGTGTGCGTCTTTTCGTATCAAGATTCCCTTGATGTTAGGTTTTTGAGTGTTGGCTAAATTCATGGGTTGGACAAAATTCTGGGTCTTTTGAGTTGTATTTTATATTTAGAAAAGGACTCCAAAGATAGAAGATTGGAAGGACTCGGTAAAAGAAAGTCTAAAAGAATTAGAAGAAGAAAGCTGGAGAAAAAGAGCTAAAATTCTGGATCAACCAGAATGGGGTTCGCTCGAGCGACCAGATCATCCGCCCGAGCTGACATGATGCAGAATGGCCCAGCGCTGAAATAGAACTTCATCCGCTCAAGCGGATGGCGGGTTCGCTCGAGCGGACAAGGCAGCAGAGTCCCAGGAAAATTAGCAACTGCTTCTCTAATCGTACCCAAACTGTTTATTTTAATCCTAATCAAGTTAGGCAACTTTAAGAATGAACCTAGGGCTATTTAAAGGACTCAATGGTTATTCTAAAGTAACACCTCACCTCTCAAAGTTCTGATTTAGAGATTTTATTGAGAGAATTCTTCTCTAGAGTTTTATTAAGAAGTTGTGCTGACATGTTCTCCAGAGTTAGTTCTTCTGCATCCTTTGTAGAAGATTATCTTCTTGCGAGAAGACTTGAGGAGTCAAGCGCTGGATTGAATCTATTGCAATCAACGGTGCGAAGTTGTTGAAGCGTGAAGCAATACAAGAAAATTTCAGTCCTTGAGTAGGGGATGCATGAGGAAGAGATCTGAGTTTCTTGTAATTGCGAGATTCATAGTGTTTGATTTGATCCAGTTCGGATCGGTGGTTTTTCACCCGATTAGGGTTTTCTACCTTATATTTGGTGTCCTTGTGGTGTGTGCATGTGATTTTATTTCCGCTGCTTATTGTTTATTTCTGCACACTTTTGGGTTGATTGTTTGAGTAGACCAATCTAGAGACCGTGGACCCCTAAATCTTTCAATTGGTATCAGAGCGGGTTACACTAAATTGCTGTGTTTGATCCTAAGAGATGTCTAGAATGGTACTCAATCAATTCTTGGCTAGATCTTCTATGTCTGATGATGATAATGAAGATGAAGTGTCACATCAAGAACAGGATTGGGAGGCAAAATATTACTCCGTGTTTATTGATTGTGTGAGGATGGCCAAGTACGGTAAGAAGGTCTCAATCAAGTTAAAAGCCTCTCAAGAAGAAAATTCTGCATTAAAGAATAATTTAGAGCAAGCACTTGAAAAGATTCGTCGCTTGGAAAGTCTGAAAAACTGCACTGCTGAAACTTTGACCAGTTAGAGTCAAAAACTTGAAACGGTTGAACAAGAGATTGAGCATATGAAGACGGAGTTGCAGACTATTAAATCTATATAAAAAAAAAAAGATTTGCAAGGAAGATTGAAGATCACTTTGTCTGAGCTTGAAGTCAAACATGCATCCTTAAACAAGATGAACACTGGTTCGAAGATTCTTACACACATCTTTTGCAATCTGAAGCCTCGTTTTGACAGAAGCGGTCTCGGTTACAATCATGGAGCATCCAGTCCAAATGCTACAGGTAAAACAATTTTTGTTTCAAGTATTGCGCATACTACTCCACATACTGCACTTTCAAATAATGTGTCGAGTAGTTTCAAGAAAAAGAACGTGTCACGCGCTATATGCACATCCACTTGTCATCATTGTGGATTAAAAGAACACATTCGTCCACATTACAAGAAGCTACAAAGTCTACCTAAGACCAAGCAATGGCGGAAGAATTTTTCTCCACCCAAGACGGCTCAAATTTGGTTAAGAATGACTAATTTGCCTAAGGAGTTTGCTCTCACCCAGTTGAAAGATCAATCTGCACAAGTATGGGTGGCTGCATATAACAAGCCCTGATCAAAGAGGTCAAGCTCCCACCCCCAACGCTGCTACGAAGATACATTCAGGGGGAGTTTCTATTGAGGGGAAGCTATTGATTCGAATTGAAAAGAAAGCTTCATGTTCTTATCTTTAGCTTTGTCAAATTATGGACAAAAAAGGGAGAGGAAGGTGACAGATCAAGGGGGGGAATAAGAAGTTCATACTGAGTCAGAGATAATGTAGATCTACATGTGATGTTTGCCAATTTCTATTTTAAAAGAAAATTAAATGTATTTTAGGTTTCTTTTTTGTAGATCAATTTGTATTGTCTTAGGGAGTTTTATCCATGAATTACCAAAGGGGAGGATTGTTAGGTTTTTGAGTATTGGCTAAATTCATGGGTTGGACAAAACTCTCGGTCTTTTGAGTTGTATTTTATATTTAAAAAAGGACTCCAAAGATAGAAGATTGGAATGATTCAGTAAAAGAAAGTCTGAAAGAATTAGAAGAAGTAAGTTGGAGAAAGAGAGCTGAAATTCTGGATCAACCATAATAGAGTCCGCTCGAGCTACCAGATCATCCGCTCGAGCGGACATGATGCAGAATGGCCCAGCGCTGAAACAGAACCTCATCCGCTCAAGCGGATGGCGGGTTCGCTCGAGTGAACAAGGCGGTAGAGTCCCAGGAAAATTAGAAAATGCTTTTCTAATCATGCCCAAACTGCTTGTTTTCATCCTAATCAAGTTAGGCAACTTTAAGAAAGAACCTAGGGCTATTTAAAAGACTCAAGGGTTATTCCAAAGTAACACCTCACCTTTCAAAGTTCCGATTTAGAGATTTTATTGAGAGAATTCTTCTCTAGAGTTTTATTAAGAAGTTGTGTTGACAAGTTCTCTAGAGTCAGTTCTTCTGCATCCTTCGTAAAATATTATCTTCTTGCGAGAAGACTTGAGGAGTCAAACGCTGGATTGAATCTGTTGCAATCAACGGAGTGAAGTCGTTGAAGCGTGAAGCGCCAGTAGGTAACTTCAGTCCTTGGGTAGAAGATATATGGGGAAGAGATCTAAGTTTCTTGTAATTGCGAAATTCATAGTGTTTGATTTGATCCAGTTCGGATCGATGATTTTTCACCCGATTAGGGTTTTCCACCTTAAATTTAGTGTCCTTGTGGTGTGGACATGTGATTTTATTTCCGTAGCATATTGTTTATTTCAGCACACTTTTGGGTTGATTGTCTGAGTAGATCAATCTAGAGATCGCGGACCCCTAAATCTTTCACTTGATTAACGTATTTTCTGCGAAAATGTTTTTTATCTAAAATATCCTGAGAAACCTCCCCGAAAACAATGTTTTACATAAAGAGATTCAGTACACTGCCTGAGAATTGGGATTATGCAAGGATGAAAATTTAAGCCCGTTGTTACACCCCGACCCGAGTTAATCAAGATTAACTCTAATTAATCGAGATTAATGTGGATTAAACATGATTAATCAACTTAATGGTGATTAATGACTAAGATGGGTCAAATTAGTCTCAAACAAATGACTTAAGTATAATGGAATGAGTTTGAAAGAGATTGGCTTGATAGAGTTGAGTTTAGACCCAAATTAGTGAAATTGAAGACTTTTTCGTAATTACGAATTTTAGCGTATTTCATCGAAAGTGACGAAAGTTGATACTATCATGTGTATCTTGATGAGTACAATAACTTTCATAATACACTCGTAGTCATTTGACTTGAAATGAGTCAAATAGGTCTTCATTTAACTTAAATTGAAAATATATTGGAATAAAAGGGTTAAAGTGCAAAAAGAATTCTTTATATATGGGTTGAGAGAAACTCAACCCATTTCAGTCGGTGGATTTCATTGCAAAGAGAGTTTTCTTCTCCCTTCTTCGTTTCTCTTGGTGTATGATCAAACTTGATATTTGCAAGTAATTTGTGAGAGAAAAAGTGTAGTACTCATCTTCATCATCATCTTTCTTGAGTGTTTTTGGAGTTAGAGTTTGGTTGAAGGAGATTTGATCTCAAAACTCAAGCTATCAAAGGGGTTTTTGTGTTTCTCATAACTAAAGGCAAGTATAACAATTCTTTGTGATTGTGATGCTAATTTATATAAGTTTCATTAGTTATTTGTAGTTGTGAGCTCAAATAGGTTATGTAGAAATTGGAATTGATTTGTTTTGGATTATGGATTGATTAAACAATAATAGAATGGGTTATATGAGGTAAAGAAGTGTTTTATGGTTTATAGATGATGATTAAAGGAGGGAACAGGAGGTTCCATGTTTTATATGCAGGTTACGAATGGTTTGAATGAAAGAAAGGAAATGGATTTGAATCTCAGTGCAGGTACAGAACTTGAGTTCTGTTCTCGCAGTTCACGCGGTCGACCGACCAACGGTGCGGTCGACCGAGCATGAAGGGGTCAGGTTCTCTGGAACCTGACGAAAACATTGTTCCCCATTTATTAGTTACAACTGCCGGTCGACCAAGCTCTAGCCGGGTCGACCGGGTACACAGGGGCAGGTCGACCTGCTTTGTCCAGGTTGATAGTGTTTGCAGTGCATGAGGTCGACCGGCCATGGGCCAGGTCGACCGAGACAATTGAAAATTCCTTTTTGAAAGGGATTTTTTCCTATTTATTGGTGAATTTAGGTGGTGACTATTAGGTCGCTATAATGATATTTAAACCTACATAAGTGTTAGCTAAGGTTATCTAAATGCACATATCCAATCAAGTAATGTCATCCATAGTAACACGTGCATTGATAACGAACGTTTCACTCATTTGTTTGGTTTAGATAATGTTTGTAATTATAATAAGATTGAGTCAACCATGAATGTTATATAATTGAATTATTCATTGAGTCTGGCACTACATAGTGATTTTTATAAGCTCTTTGGAGCTATTACTGCTGCAGCAGATTATTTGGGAGTGTTCCAGAGCTCCGTGGTGATATCAGTTGTCTCTAGCCCGGTCACTGGTAAATCCCACAATATATGATTCCTTCCGTATGGGAGATGTGATTCCTTCCTTTTTAGGAAGATGTGATATAAATTGAAATACTATTGTAGGCTTGCCAACTATGAAAGACTCATATTGATTTGTATTAAATGGTAAATTGTATTAGTCTAACTTGGCTTAGATAAATGAGATGATGTGTTAGCATGTTAAATCAGTTAATTGCTTATACATTGTTGAATTGTCAAATTCATAGTGTTATTGATGGCATTACAGGCAAGGCTGCCCATGCCGACTCTTCTAAGGCCTCAACGTCAACGGAGAAGACCACTCAGGTTCCTCCAGGAGGATTAGTAGAGTGGAAATGAAATGAAAACTTGAGAAGAAATTTTGAGTTAAATGAATTTGAAACGTTTCACACTTTTGATCCTTGCATTGTATTTAAATATGCAAGTGATTAATGTTGTATATGATGTAAATGAACTTTTATTTTAACATAAGCAATGTATAGTTGTTTTTATTCCGCATAATATGTATTTGATATCCCTTGTGAATTTTATGGTGATTGGAATTCACAGGAGTAAGTATGCGTCACGACTCGGGGTTGACTCGGATTTAATCTTAATCTCGGGCTCGGGTCGTGACATACTTATTGTATGGTATCAGAGCGTTGTGGAAGAATTGAAAAGAAATTTTAAAACCTGTAGAAAACGTTAACGTACGAATTAAATCCTACCGTTTGGATTTATTGTTTATTGCTTTCACTACATGTGAATTGCTTTCACTATTTGTGATGTCTATGTGATGGAAGTATAAAGATGTATATCTTATCTTCCTGTATTATTTTCAAAATGGCATCTGGTTCAGGAAGCGGAGGAAACGGGAATGATAACCTAGATTATGTGGTTAGTGAAACGAAGGTCCTACACCCACTCCTCCTACTCCAAATAGTGATGCTAGATTTGCTGCTGTGTGAGGATATTTCCGCAAGCTCAGGATCTGACGTAACTCGGTTAATCCGTCCCGATCCCGGCTCCTGGATAGGTCACACTTCGGTCGAGGGTTATCCGTCCGAGCACCTCGGTAAACGAGGAGATGCATCTGTTGTGGTGCCGGATACCGAGACCCACCTCGGCAGTAGTTAGCCGGGGTCGGCATCTTGTCAATCAGCAATTAATAAGGGCGTGTCCGGGTTCAGGCGGATAAGATGGGCGCCAAATACGGAAGAAGCGTGGACTTCATTCCGCCGTCACATCAGCAATCATGTGAGAGGTCAAGGTATGGTCTGACAGGACAGAGCCTCTACCTACCTCCACTTGTGGGAAAAGGTATGGTCCGATGGGACCGTGCTTCTACCAACCCCCACTCAGGGAAGATTTGAGGACGCCAACACCTATAAATAGGCACGGCACAGAACGGGCAAAGGGTAAGCAATACTGAGTCCTTTCCCCCTCTTCATTCACTTTCCCTTTGTTTAGTAACAAGACTAACTTAGGCGTCGGAGTGCCTTCGGCTCTTCACGGCCAAGGCCTCTAACCCATCTCTCTTTCGCAGGTCAAGCGAATACTCCCCTCCATCAAAGGCTCTCCAGTAGCCCCCATCAAAACAAGTCCGTATCATTTTAGGCACTTACAGCTGCTATCTTAGAGCAGATGGCTAAAAGCCATGGAGCGCAGTTGAATATGCAAATTCAAATCAATACTATGCTGCAAGTACAAGCACAGATGCAAGCTCAAATGCAAATTCCACAAGTACCACCAATTCAACCACCACCTACTGTTGGTACTCAGGTGGTAGTTCAGTCGAAAGAGAAAGATCCTAATGTTCTGTATGAATAGTTTAGGAAGAGAGGAGCAACTGAGTTTTATGGTAAGGAAGATGCTTTAGTGGCTGATGAGTGGATACAACACACTGAAGATGTGTTTGACACTATTGTTTGTACTTCAAGACAAAAGGTGTTGCTTGCTTCTTTGATGCTACGGGATGTAGCAAAAGATTGGTGGAAAGGTATTAAAGATACCATGCTCGAAACACCAGTAGCCACTATATGGGAAAATTTTTAGAAGCAATTTGAGAGGAACTTTGTTCCGGAACATGTGAGGCAACGGAAGGAATCTGAATTTCTGAATTTGAAGCAAGGGCAAATGACTGTGACTGTATATGTCCATACATTTATACCGCTGTCCAAATATGCTAAAGATCTGATCGATACAGAAGAGAAAAAGATCAAGAGGTTCATAAATGGTTTGAACCCAGCTTATAAGAAGATGGTCTTGGCAAGTCAAATGCCTATGCATTTTGATGATGCAGTAGACAGGGCATATACTGCTGAAGAGGTTCATCGTGAAGAACTGGAATTAAATGCTAGTTCTAAAAGAAGTAGTGGCCCTTGGTTTAAAAAGGGAGGCAAAGATGAGAACAAAAAGCAAAAGTCTGATGCTAAAACTGAGGGTAAAACGGTTTGTGGGACGTGTGAAAAAGCTCACAAAACTGAAGTGTGTTGGAGAAACACTGGGGCATGTTTAGCTTGTGGTTCAATGGAGCATAAAATGGCTCAATGCCCCAGAATTAAAAGAGATAACCAAGCTCCTCAGCAACAGCCTCCTAAGGGACAAGCAGTAAATCCTGCTCCTCTACAGCAGCGTCAGTGGCAGCAACGTCAGAGACAGCAGCAACCACAGCAACAGCAACAGCAGAATCGGCCTCAGGTTGCAGGACAAGTCTATGCTGCTAATAGGGAACAAGCTGAAGCTGCAACTAATGTGGTGGAAGGTATAATTTATGTTGATAATAGACCTGCGATTGCATTATTTGACCTTGGGTCTACTCTTTCATTTGTTGCACCTCCATTTATTTGTGATATGCAAAAACAGATTAAACAGTTGTCATATGATTTTACTGTCATTACTCCATTGGAAAGAAAAGTAGTGTGTAAATTATATGTACCCCAATGTAGTGTTAAAATCGGAGAGGTGTCAATGCCAGCAAATCTAGTAGTGTTGGCTATGAATGATTTTGATGTAATTTTCGGTATGGATTGGCTTGTGAAGTACAGAGCTTGTTTGGACTGTTTTCGCAAAATCATCACTTTCAAAATAGATGAAGCCAATGCCAGTGTATTATTTGAAGGAACACAGAAGCAATTTGGCACAAGGCTTGTTTCAGCAATGGAGGCTGAACGAATGATGCGAAGTGATTGTGAAGGCTATATCGCATTCATCACTGAAAAGCAGCCAAAGAAGGAATTAGAAAATATTCCTATAGTCTGTGAATTCCCAGATTTATTTTCAAAGGAAGTGTCAGGTCTACCTCCAGCAAGGGAAGTAGATTTTACTATAGAGCTTGTGCGGGTACTGCACCTATATCTCGGGCACCATATAGAATGGCACCGTCAGAATTACATGAATTGAAGAAACAAATATAGGATTTGCTCGATAAAGGTTTTATTAAACTTAGTTTCTCGCCATGTGGAGCTCTTGTATTGTTTGTCAAGAAGAAGGATGACACCCTACGTATGTGTATTGATTATAGGCAGTTAAATCTGATAACAATCAAGAATAAGTATCCTTTGCCTAGAATTGATGAGTTGTTTGATCAACTCCAGGGTGCAGCGTATTTTTCTAAGATTGATCTTCGATATGGATATCACCAGATTCGTGTTAGAGATCAAGATGTACAGAAAACGGCATTCAGAGCTAGATATGGACATTATGAGTTTCTAGTTATGCCTTTTGGACTAACGAATGCACCTGCAGTGTTTATGACTTTGATGAACAAAATTTTTGCTGCTTATTTAGATCAGTTTGTCGTGATCTTCATTGATGATATTCTGGTATATTTAAAGTCAGAGCAAGAACATTCGCACCATCTTAGAACAACATTGCAATTATTGAGAGACAATCAGCTATATGAAAAGTTAGAGAAGTGTGATTTCTGGTTGCAGCATGTGGCATTCTTGGGTCATATTATTACTAGAGAAGGATTGGCTGTGGATCCAGCTAAGGTTGAAGCTATTACTAATTGGCAAATTCCGAAGAATGTTCCAGAGGTTCGGAGCTTCTTAGGATTGGCTGCATATTACAGAAGATTTGTTAAAGATTTCTCTAGAATTGCAGCACCGTTGACAAAACTGACTCGGAAGGACATTCCATTTGTATGGAATGATGAATGTGAGTACAGTTTTCAGACGTTGAAACAGAGATTAGTCTCAGCTCTAATTTTGTCATTGCCGGATGGCAGAGAAGGATTTGTAATTTATTCCGATGCTTCTGCTCTAGGGTTGGGGTGTGTATTGATGCAGAATAATAGGGTCACTGCCTATGTTTCGCGTCAATTAAAAGAACATGAGAAGAACTATGCTACTCATGATTTGGAGCTAGCGGCTGTTATATTTGCTTTGAAGCAATGGAGGCATTATCTGTATGGAGAAACCTTTGAAGTTCATTGTGATCACAGAAGCCTTCAATATTTGTTCACTCAGAAGGATATTAATATGAGACAACGCCGTTGGTTAGAGCTGATCAAAGATTATAATTTTCCATTTACTTATGTACCTGGAAAAGGTAATGTAGTAGATTATGATTTTCCATTTACTATTGTAGGCTTGCCAACTATAAAAGACTCATATTGATTTGAATTAAATGGTAAATTGTATTAGTCTAACTTGGCTTAGACAAATGAGATGATGTGTTAGCATGTTAAATCAGTTAATTGCTTATACATTGCTGAATTGTCAAATTCATAGTGTTATTGATGGTATTACAAGCAAGGCTGCCCATGCCGATTCTTCTAAGGCCTCAACGTCAACGGAGAAGACCATTCAGGTTCCTCCAAGAGGATTAGTAGAGTGGAAATGAAATGAAAACTTGAGAAGAAATTTTGAGTTAAATGAATTTGAAACGTTTCACACTTTTGATCCTTGCATTGTATTTACATATGCAAGTGATTAATGTTGTATATGAAGTAAATGAACTTTTGTTTTAACATAAGCAATGTATAGTTGTTTTTATTCAGCATAATATGTATTTGATATCCCTTGTGAATTTTATGGTGATTGGAATTCACGGGAGTAAGTATGTGTCACGACTCGGGGTTGACTCGGATTTAATCTTAATCTCGGGCTCGGGTCGTGACACCCGTGCACCTGATTGGAGTTACAGAAATATGGATATCGAACTTTGTGGTGCTGGATAGAAAAACACAGCTACTATGGGAAGAGAGAAGTTCTAATTCCAGTTCTTTGACTTACACGTATGTAGAAACAAAACAATTCCAAGCTCCACAGCATCTCATTTATACATAAAACAGGCCATGAGAATTCCCCAACTACTACCACCTTTTTGTCAGTCTGAAAGATGCTACGATTCAAACTTATTCAACAATAAATCAAAGCAAGTTAAAAACATTTTTGTCAGCAATCCAATATAAACAGTCTTTCTCTTGCATGAACTTAGAACATAAACATAGGCCTATCCAATTTGATTGATAAAAGGGTGTACGGTTGATCACTTGCATACATCAAATGGCCTCAATCACACTGGTGATAATAGCACTTCTGCTGGTGTTTGTAACAGCCACAGTGGACTGCTTTGAAGCAAAAAGCATGAGGATGAAGGTAAAAGAGACCGAGATGGTGTTCTACATGCAAGATTGGGAGTCCGGCAAGAATATTACAGCAGTTCCTGTAGCTGGAAGGAACGGTACCCTTTCGAGCGTACTCAATTTCGCAACAGTCATGGTTGTGGATGATGCCATCACAGAAGGACAAGATCGGCAATCCAAACAGATCGGACGAGCGCAAGGGATCTATGTTAACTCGGCGTTGGATGCTTCTGATCTTCACCTACTCTTTTCCATAGTTTTCACTAATGAAAAGTACAACGGTAGCACCATAGAGATCCAAGGGGCGGACCGATTTTTCCTGAAGCAAAGAGAGGTGTCGGTGGTATCTGGAACAGGGTATTTCCGATTTGCAAAGGGGTTCGCCGTGTTGGAGACAGTTTACCTTGACCTGACAAACCTCAATGCAGTGATTAGGTTCAATATCACCGTTCACCACTATTGAACTGATGGTTCATTACTGTCTGGAGTGGTGCTTTTCATGTTACTGTCTTCATAAGGGGTCGTGCAGTAGTCAATTGTGTCAACAAGAATAATGTTCTTTTTACCAAAAAAAAAGACATAAGTAATGATCTATTTTGTGAGGGTGTATTGATTTCAGCCTTCCTTGAATCTATATTGGAGAGTTCATGCTGGAGATGTTCTGCGCCCCCTGGAGCTGTTCTGTGCCCCGCCCCTGCCCCCCACCACCACCAAAAAAAAAAATAAAAAATAAAAAATAAAAAATATATATATATATATTTCTGAAAGATAATACCTTTTAGTTTACAGTTGTGTATTTCCAGCTGGGTAGTTTGTTGGACTATTCCATCGCATAGTTACCTAGCTCACTAATAAGGCTTTTTAATCAAAAATTTGTTCGTTTGGAGTAATTCGCAGTTCTGTTCGCTTGTAATAGAGTCTGTAATCTGAGTCTCATAAATCAATTTGTTGAACGCGCCCGACTATGACATTGAAGCTGCTAAAAGGCATGGCTGCCCTGAATATTAAATCTAATCTGTAAGTCCATAAATAACTACATTCACAGTTGGCAGGACCTTAATATCGATCAGTTGTAACACATGAACTTTACTTTGGTTTTTACTTTAGTAATGTGTTTTATAAAGTGATAAATCTGATGGTACGTCCAACTTTAATCGAAGTGAAATTTAGCCCCAAGTTCATATGAGGATACCTATTTTAAGAGGTTTGGGTTTTAGATTTAGGCCCCGCTGATGGATTTCTATTGCGGACTCAGATGAATTATTTCATTAAACTTATCGAATTCAATTTCTTAATCAGAAGAATTCAACAGTGAATCAAAAGAATGTAACCCATAGGATTTTAAAATCAAGTGAATCCAAATTGCAATCTGCAAACTCGAACTCAAATTTGTTGAACAGCAAATGAGGCAACTATCTTCCAGTGTTCCATGGCATCAATCTCTAAGACTGTCCACTTATGTCACTGCAAATTAAGAGGCTGTAGAGATCCATACATAAATAGAGGTAATACACCCAAATCAGCTTGAGAAGGTTTTCGTTTGGTTCGAATTTGGGGGCTTGTTTGTGTAACACCGCAAAATATAAAATATGGTGTCCATAGAAAAATCCTACAAAAATAGAAGAGTTTGTGGAGTCTTGCTGCACCCAACAACCAAAATTAAAATTCACGAAAGTGAGTCTTCTTAGGAAAAGACTTTTGTCACTGGCAAATATAAATTGGATGTGTGGGGCGAGTGCCGACTACAGATTGTCTAAAATAAATCGGGTGAGGATGTTGACTGGGACCCTGCACATATGACCGTCTACAGAGTCTCAAAAATAATTGAGTCAGGACCCTAACTATCACTCACCAATACCTAGTTTAGGTCATGGTTACAATAATTCATAGTTCGACTATTCGCATTTGAGTTTGCAATTCATAATTCAACAGTTCGCTTGATCGTAACATTCGATGTAGTAGGTTCATTTAATTTGCTTTTCAATTTGACTAATTCAAAGTTCAAGTTGGACAAGTTCAGTAAACTAATTCACATGTGCCCATTCTATAAGTCCATCACAATGGTCCTTACCTAAAATCTAAATTCCTCAAAATAATTGTTATTTTCATTTACCCTTTAGGCGAGATTTTACTTCAATTATAGTTTGGGACACAATTAGATTGACTATGTGGAAAACATAGTTAAAATAAAAATTAAAGTGAAATTCCATGTTTTACTGGTGATCAATCTTTATGTGGGGCCAACTCTGATTGGAGTTAGGTATAGATTAATTAGCACTAATACATTGGGGTGCAGCCCCCAATTAAAAATCTCCCAGGTATAGATTAATTAGCCCCCTCCAAAGTGGAAAAAAGCCCATAAGGGCCCTAAGGGCCCTTAAGCCCAGCCCCTAGTTAAAAATCGCCCAAGTCCCCACTCTCCAGTCCCCACGATTTCCCTTTCCACTTTAACCTAAAAACAGTAAACCCCTTTCGCTGTTTCTCATCTGTTTCCCTCTCCATCTCAAAAACCACCATCTCAGGCTATTGGTTACCGGCATCGGCACGACGCCATCCCTCACTCCGACAGGCGACAGAGTCACATAGCCTCTCACGCCCTTGAATAATTACACATACTGCTTTGGATTGGGGATTTTTCATTCAGGAATTGAAGGTGAGACCTGCATTAATCATGAGAAAAGAAAATTTAGAACTCTTTTATTTCTTGGTTTCTAATTTTGGGTTGGATTAGTTTTGTTATTTGGTGTTGGTTTTGGTGGGTGTTTGTTTTTTTGCAATGGGGTTGTCTTGGTGTTGGGTGATATATATATATATATATATATATTTGAAATGAAAAGTTGAAGATTTGGGTTTGATTTCTGGTGTATTGGTAGCAGTGGCGGACCTATGTGCACTGGGCTGGGGGCTGAAGTCCCCTCCAAAGTGGAAAAAAGCCCATAAGGGCCCTAAGGGCCCTTAAGCCTAGCCCCCAGTTAAAAATCGCCCAAGTCCCCACTCTCCAGTCCCCACGATTTCCCTTTCCACTTTAACCTAAAAACAGTAAACCCCTTTCTCTGTTTCTCATTTGTTTCCCTCCCCATCTCAAAAACCACCATCTCAGGCTATTGGCTACCGGCATCGGCACGACGCCATCCCTCACTCCGACAGGCGACAGAGTCACATAGCATATCACGCCCTTGAATAATTACACATACTGCTTGGATTGGGCATTTTTCATTCAGGAATTGAAGGTGAGACCTGCATTAATCAGGAGAAAAGAAAATTTAGAACTCTTTTATTTCTTGGTTTCTAATTTGGGTTGGATTAGTTCTGTTATTTAGTGTTGGTTTTGGTGGGTGTTTGTTTTTTTTTGCAATGGGGTTGTCTTGGTGTTGGGTGAAATATATAAATATATATATATATATATATTTGAAATGAAAGTTGAAGATTTGGGTTTGATTTCTGGTGTATTGGTAGCTAATAGCACTGATCTGTGGATGTTAGTTATTGTAAGATTGACGAATGGAGAATTGGAGTTTCTTTATGTGTGTTTATGAAGAAATATTCGTAGTTCCTTTGTTTTTCTGAAATCTGGTTGAATTATTTATTGATTGAGGTGTTGAAAAATAGTTGGTTCTTTATGGATAATTGATGGCTGTCTTGGTTTTTTTTTTTTTTTTAATTTTTAATTGATTTCTTTCATAATCTGCTTATTGTAGCTCTCTTTCTCTCTATTGTTATTGTAACTCACACATAAAATAGTTGTCTGTTTGTTCTTGGTTCTTTTTAGGATAGTAGCACCTATCTGACCCGATGAGTTAGGTGTGTTGTGTGTTTGATGGATAGAAATTTGAGTGAGTTAGAATTCAATGAAGTGGTAATGATTATTTGAATTATAGCCGTGTGATGAGTTAGCATAACGAGAGGGGATGTGGATTTCTGATCTCCAGTTTCACCAAGGTTGTAGCATTTATGTTAGTATGGTGTTTCGGTGTTCTGTGGCATGGCAGGTGCTCATTTCTCTCATCTCTCTAACTTACTAATAGAAGCAGTCAATCATGTTTCATCAGCTTCTTCATCTTTTACTTTTATTTGTTGGGTTTCTTTCTTCTGACTGTAATTCTTTTTAATTATTGTTTCCAAAATTTTATCTCCTTGTTAAGTAAGTGCTTACTGCAAAAATCAATCTGCTTCCACTGTTAGAAATGGGATTTAAATTTTTGTGATTTTTTGGGTATACCTTTTTTTTTTTTCCTTCTTTTCACTGGGTGGTGTTTTGAGAGATGAATGTTCTTGTGGAGTGAATTATCAAGGAGTTTGGTTGATGGATGCTCTTTTCCAACTGTACCTAGCAAACTGTTCCATCTTTTTTTTTTAGTACTGTATATTTATTAAGATAAATTGGAAGATATCGATAGAATATTTATTATATGTTTGTAGGAAATTAGGAATAGTTTGGTGAAATCTCACACTAGTTCAATTTATCTTAATGATTTATTGATTATGGCTGATCTTTGTTTAAATGGCTTTCAATCACATATTTTTCAGGTGGGTTGTTTTCTGCTGTTATTTTCCTTCTCTAATAGGCTTGGCAGCTGACAAGATAATCTCGGAGACCTTACTTTCATAGATTCATATCTGGTTGAGGTGCGTGCTTATTTTCCTTTCAAATTCTTGTAGTTGTATGTCATTAGTTTACATTGGAAGAAAATAAGTTAAATGTTTGGTTGAGGTGTGTGCTAATTGCTATATTAAGTTAGTGTGCTCTCTTAAATTTGTAAGCCTCTTTATTAGATTTGATACAAAATAATGATTTATTTATTTTAATTATGATTTGTTTGAGGTTGTTTTGAGTAAGAATATTGGTTTTGATTTATTGAAAGTATGACATTTCAAAATATAATGAAAAGCAATTGGATTAAAACTCTTAAAAGTTAGATAAAACAGTTTGTTTCGGCCCACTTGGTGAGATTGACAAATTTCATCATCTAGAAATAGGACACAATTGAGTTGTTTGCATATTGCTTTAACCAAGGTCTTGATTGGTTATGCTCTTTATCAATTTGAACCAGATATGGAAAATTATTTCAAAAGAAAATCAGCTGACGATCTAGCGCCTTCAACTCTAGAGAGTGGTAAAAACAATCAAGCACCATCAACCTTGAAGAAAAGTCGTGTAGCAGTTGATTTTGAAAATCTTCCCACGGACCCTGGATTACGCTGTCCAATCTCAAGTTATCATCCTATGAATCGGGATAAAATAAGAAGAATGTATCTACAAATTGGGCCCTTGTCAGCCTCATAACCATATATTCCCTTACACGCAGTTTGGACAACAGAATAGGCGGTTTAATGCTACTTGGTTTAAGGATTATGGAAGTTGGATGGAGTACAACATAGAAAAAGATACAGTGTTTTGCCTATGTTGTTACTTTTTTGGAGGTCAAGCACGAAGCGATGCTTTTGTAACTGAAGGATACAAGAATTGGAAGAAGAAAGAAAGATTTGCAGATCATGTGGGAGGACCTAATAGTGTTCATAATCAAGCATACGAGAAGTGTCGGAATTTATTAAACCAGAAGCAACGCATTGAGACAGTTATTGAAAAGCAATCGGATCAAGCTCGAAGAGAGTATCGAATCCGTTTGAAGGCAATGCTTAGTTCCATTCGCTTTCTCTTACGCCAAGGGTTACCTTTTCGTGGTCATGATGAATCTGAGGATTCAAATAACATGGGTAACTTTCTTGAGTATTTGAAATTTCTTGCTGATAATAATAAGACTATTAAAGGAGTTGTATTGGAAAATGCCCCAGAAAACTTGAAAGTGACCTCGCCTAAAATATAAAAAGACATTGTGAATGCAGCTGCCATAGAAACTGCTCAGGCTATCATTTACGAGCTTGGAGATATATCATTTGCACTTTTGGTGGATAAATCATGTGATATCTCTATGAAAGAGCAAATGGCTGTTGTTTTGCGCTATGTGGATATGCACGGATGCGTGATTGAACGTTTTTTAGCCATAGAACATGTTACAAACACTACTGCTCAATCACTTAAGGTGGCCATTGAAGCAATATTTTCCAAGCATGGGCTGAGCATAACAACTTTATGAGGGCAAGGTTATGATAGGGCTAGTAATATGCAGGGAAAGCTTAACGGCCTCAAAACGCTCATTCAAAATGAGAATCCCGCCGCATTCTACGTCCATTGCTTCGCACATCAACTTCACTTGACACTCGTTGCGGTTGCTAAGATACATGAACCAATCTGCATATTCTTTGAGTTGGTTTCTAATTTGTTGAACTGCATTGGGTCCTCTTGCAAACGCCATGATATGCTCCAAAATATACAGGCTGCAAAAGTTGTTGATGCACTTGATAGTGGTGAACTTGAAAGTGGACAAGGCTTGAATCAAGAGACTAGACTCAAACGGCCAGGAGATACACGTTGGGGTTCGCATTATGGCTCATCGGTTAACTTAATTCATATGTTCTCCTCTGTGGTTGACGTACTTGGAATTCTTTTAAAAGATCATTCAAGTGAACAAAGGGGTTGTGCGGGTTACTTGCTAACTCAATTGGAGTCTTTTGATTTTGCATTTAAAATGCATAAGATGAAAAATATATTGGCGATTACGAGTGAATTATCAAAGACATTGCAGCGAAAAGATCAAGATATTGTCAATGCCATGGAATTGGTAAGAATAGCGAAGCAATAGTTTCAAATGATGAGAGATGATGGCTGGGATTCTCTCCTCTCTCAAATTCTTTCATTTTGTAACAAACATGAAATTAGCATTCTCAATATGGATGATTTGTTTCTTGAGCGACAGAGATCGCGATGTAAAGGTGAATTGACAAATCTACATTATTACCGTTTTGACATATTCTACATTGTTATTGACCTACAACTTTGAGAGCTTAACTCCCGCTTCGATGAGGTGAACACTGAGTTACTTCTTTGTGTGGCATGCTTGGATCCAAATAATTCATTCTCTGGTTTCAAAGAAGGAGAAATTGATCCGCCTTTCTCAATTTTATCCAGATAATTTCTCAGATTTAGATCGGATGATACTTGATAATCAGTTGGATACTTACATTATTGATATGCGCACAAATAGAAAGTTCTTTGAAGTGAAAGGAATGAGCGGGCTTGCATAGAAGATGATTAAAACAAAAAAGGACATTGTATATCCTTTGGTTTATTTGCTTTTGAAATTGGCGTTAACCCTACCAATTGCCACCGCTACTGTTGAAAGGGTATTTTCTACTATGAAAATTGTGAAGAATCGGCTGCGCAATCGAATGGAAGATGAGTGGATGAATGATTGTTTACTTGTCTATATTGAAAAAGATATATTTAATAGCATTGACGATGAGACAATCATGCAAAGGTTTCAAAACATGAAGAATCGTCGAGGGCAATTGTAAAAGCTCTGTTTGTGGGTTTTTTTTTTTTTTTTTTTTTTTTTTTTTTTTTTGTTTTTTTGCTAAAGAAAATCTTTTGTAATTAGGTGATCATGACTTTTGATGATAGAATGTTAGTTGATCATGAAATTTGATATTTTGTAAATGCAAGACATTTTCGCTTTTGCAAAAGTTAATGTTAAGAAATACCAACAAAAAAGCAATTGACTTTTTCTAGTGATGAATATTCAAATTTTAAGTATGTAACGTTTACACGTGCGTTTCTTTTTACAACGTTTGTCTAATAACACTATTTTCACATCATTTACACATATGATTCATTTTTCTATGTTTGTTTCATTGATATGTGTATGAGTATGAAATGATTTTGTAAATGATACTTATTAATCATTAAATTATATTCTACTATAATGATATGAAAAGGAGACAAAAAAGCTCTTATTTATATCAAAGTTTTCATTTGCATTTTAGATTCTTAGAAAAGAACATGTCTTTCAACATGAAATATACTTTTCAAAAATATACATTTCTATCAATGATCACCTTAAAAAAATGCATTCCATCATGTTTGGTTAAGGAAATATGAGATTATAGTTTGATGGGTTAAGAAAATAGGATTATTATTAATATTTTTATTAATTAATATTTAGTTCAATATTATCTTAATTCATTATTCAATTTGCATAAAACTTAACCCATGCATCTCACTGGCTTTATCCTAATATTAATCAAATATAGAAATTAATAGATTTTATAAAGATTTGTTTTTTGGTATAGCAAGGCAATAGAGAGAAATAGAGAGGTTACCTTCATAAAATGAGATGAGATGCAGTGATGGTTTTCATTCATAGGTTCCATACGTCTTGACGCATCTTTTATTATTATTTTGTAAATCCGTTGGAGCGGGGTCTCAAACCCAGAACCTCTTTGATGGAAATGCCTCTTTTATTATTATTTTTCTAAATACATTGGAGGGGGTTTCGAACCCAGAACTAAGGGTGCACATGGGCGACGGATCGGTTTAGAGGGAAAACCATCAACCAAATCGAATCTATCAGTTTTCTATTTTCCCAGACAGAACCGAATTGCCCAGGTTCGGTTTGGTTTGGTTACGATTTTCTTTTTTTATTTAATTTTATTTTCACAAAAAAACAGCAGTTCAAACTTAGTCCATTAAATGGAATGAGAAGCTGTAATGAACACAAAAATATATTTCATAATTCGTTTCAACCAAGGAAGCATACATCAAACGATGGATGAACTCTTTCCATCCATCATCCAGTTGCGTGATTGAACGGACCAGGCCAAATTCGGCCAACTTTTCAAGCTAATGAGCTGAAGCAATTCAAATCTTCTGATAAAATACACCACCAAAATGGTCAGATACGTGCCTATTTCTCTGCATAAAACCTGGACTAGACTACATTGCTTGATCCAGACCAAAGAATTCAACATAAAAGGAACCATTTGTTTATTTATTTTTATTTTTTATTTTTTATTTTTTCGCCAATAACATGTGTTCGAGTGGAATGTAGCCGCAATTTTGAGCTAATTGAGATGGGCCACTTTATAATTCACTTTCTCTTAGGTCAAACCAAACCCCTGGGCAGTGCTACTAAAAACTCAATAACGCACATTTCTTGTAGAACTTTCATCAAACATGTAACATGCAAGTTGAACATACAAGCGCTTCCCCTAAGGCTAAAATACTCAAAACTTAATACTCAACTTAATACATACGGTCGGTTCAGTTTAGGCAGTTAACCGTGGGTTCAAACCGATAACCGACCGATATAAGGCGGTTTCTATGATTTTCAAACTGTTGACCGAACCGATCTACATAAAACCAATCTGAACCACCGGTTCGGTCGATTCGGTTCGGTTTTTGCGGTGATCCTGGATTTTGTGTGCATCCCTACCCAGAACCTCTTTCACAGAAATTGCCCCAAAGACCAAACCATCCACCTCCAATGGGTATTCTTTGAAATCACGTGTGGCTTGGTATTCTCTTTTCCCACCTAAACAGGTGTTTAGATCTTGGTGTGAAAATGGGCTCATTTTCACACCATTTACACATCTGAATTACACACAAAATGCGTTAATACTTGTAGACAAACATGACTAATGCGTAAATATTACACATATTCACCATTTACATATGTAAATGAGTGTAGACAAACAATTAGTCCTGAGCATGCCAAGGATATGCATTTTTCATGTTGTCGTGATGGGTCTGGTTGAGTTGCTGAGAGTGCCTAGACCATTTTGGCGGTTGATAGGTAGTAGAGCATCATGTTTGGTGGGAGTTTTACGAGTATTTCTGATGCCAGCATGGTTTTGGAACTTCTGATTTTTGAAGTAGGGAGCTTGAGAACACAATTGTTGGATTTTGTCTTTAAATGGATCCAGTTTGGCTTCCTTTTTACTTGACTTGCTATGCATGTTTATTCATTTTAAGCCAACTTGACCTTAACTGTTTTAATTTCCTACTCCTAGTAAATTTATCCATATCCAATGTCCATGAAATTAAATGTGTTGAAGAGTTACTGTCCTTTAATTTATATGGTTACCCTTCCACTTCAGTCACCTGAAGGTACTCTAAATCCAAATGGGCCCAAACAGCCCACCTAATGATGATAGCTCAGATGACAGAGATTAAATCAGATGATAAGATGAACTGATTGATGACTCATACCCTCAAGAAAATCTTTTAAAAAATAAACGTATGTACCAATACAGAAGATAGGTCTTCTTTCTTGACCCAAACAACATTGGTATTCTTCCTTTTCAACTCAGCCTTCTGCTTTTTCCATTGCTTTTGATTTGGTAAACTTCGCACCTTATTGCAATGGGTCGAATGTGTCCTTTAATTCCACAATGATGACAACTGAGAATTCGTTCAGGATGTGACACATTCTGCTTCTTTGGAGCTTTCTTTGCAACATTAACAATAGAATTAGTAATAACTGAATTTTTAACAAAACAGTTTATTCCTTTGGCATTCAAAGTGGATGCTTCATTAGCGTAGCCGATGCCATGCTTGTTAGTATGTGCCTTTTGAATACATAGGATATCATCAAGTTTTTTCGATCCAGTGCTCATCATATTCAATAAAGCTTTAGTAGTATCTAACTCAGATAAAACCATCTTGAGTCTTCCATTAAGATCAGAATTCTCTACTTTCAAAGTCTTCAAATCATAATAAATTAAGTCACACTTCTGTTATTCTGTAGTCAGTTTGTCAGCCAATCTATTTTTCGCATCCTCCAATTTTTGTACTTTTTTAAGTGCTTCTGTAGGTTCAACTTTTAACGAGGTGTTCTGCTCTTTAGACACTTTCCAGTTGATAGCAATTTTTTCATTCACTTTAACCATGTTCATGGGTTTCTTGAAACGTGTTTCATATTCAACTTTCCAATCTGGTTCTTCCTCTGACTCATTATCTTGATAAGTCTCAACATGGGAAGAAACATAGGAAGTGACAGAACCAGAAGTTGCCATAAAAGCAATAAACTTTCCGTTGCTAGTGTCAGGCTTGTCAAACTTGGGATTTTAATCATTCTCATCAAAAGTTTCTTCTTCAAGCCTTTTTTTTTTTAATTTTTTTCTGTTTTCGCAGTCACTGGCAATGTGTCCATAACCTTAACACTCATAGCATTGAATCCCTTTAAAAGATTTCTTCTTTCCAGAATCTTTAGGGATTGTCACATTAGTTTTCTTCCCCTTCATAAAGAGGTTGAATTCCTTCATGAACTATACAACAACTTGGGGATCAATATCCTCGGAATCTGAATCAAAATCATTTGCTGCTTTCTTCTATGATATCTTGGACGGTTTTAAAGCAATACCTTTAGAAGTTGTCTTCGCATTAGACCTCGAGTATGCTTCAAACGTTTGTAGGTTGCCCACCAACTCATCAACTTTCAGAATATTGAGGTTTTTATTTTTCTCTATGGCCACAACCTTTCCATCAAACCTTTTGGGATGAGACCCCAAAATCTTTTTAACAATTTTGTTTTCAGGAATTGGCTCTCCTAAAGAAAATGCGTCATTAACAATTACATTCAGCCTAGCATTGAATTCATTGAAAGATTTATCCGCTTCCATATTAATGGTGTCGAATGCTATATATAATTTCTGAAGTTTCAATTGTTTGACAATGTCAGTCCCTTCATGCACAGTCTGCAGAATCTCCCAAACTTCTTTACAGTGGTGCATGTAGAAATTCTTCTAAGCTCAGACATAGTAGCTCCATTGTAAATAACATTTAAAGCCCTACAGTTACAAGTGGCAGCCAACTCTTCCTCCTTAGTCCACTTATCTTCAGGTTTGGGACTAGTTACCCTCTCAGCAATAATACTAGGTAAGGAATAGCCATTAACAACTGATTTTCAAACTTTCAGATCTATGGATTTCAAGAAGGCAACCATCATAGCTTTCCAATAAGCATAATTGGTACAATCTAACAGAGGAGGCTTATTGGTTGAAGTGCCTTCGCGGTAGATATCCATTCTAGCAATATTTGGATCAACACAATAAAATAGAGTAACCCGCTTTGATAACAATTGAAAGTTTTGTAGAACCTACTAAAATGGATGCTAGTCTAATTAATCAAACAAATGCAGCGGATGTAAACAACCAAATAAGATAGAACTAGCAAATAAATTTACCAAGCAATTACCACAAGAAGGCAGACACTAACTTAACGTGGAAATCCTTTTCAGGGAGAAAAACCACGATCCAGAGATCAAGAACTCACGAACTGTCACAAGATATACCCACAGCTCCTTTACCTCAGTCAGAACCTCGACCTAAGGACTATCGTTGTTTTTGCACAACTTCTGCTCTCATGACTTCCCCACCGTGCACTGCTTTCCTTATTTGATCTCATCGCACATTGTCAACCAAGATGATCAATCTTCTACAAGAGAGCAGAAGCAACAAAACGTTATAGAGCAGCCCTTTAGAACAATCTCTAAATGACTCTAGAAAATAATTCTCTCTAAGATATCTCTTACTTAGATTAATGAGAGAGGTGGTGTATTTATTTGGGTTGAGAGAATTACCCAATCTATATATATATATATATAGCCCCAAATCCGTGCATAAGACTCCTAATAATAATCCACTAAGAATATAAGTTTGTCTCAAACTTCTCCTTAGAGTCTGGATCCAACTGGGGATTTTGCGTCACACTCGCTATAGCGAGCGAGACCCTTGCTATGTGTCTCTCAGGTTCAAGGCTCTGTCAATGTTTTTGACCCTTAGAAAAGGTCTTTCGTGGCTATGTCCATTGCCATTTTGAGGCTTTATGGGTCTGACCTTTCATGGTCCATTTATATTAGCCCTCTTTGTCATGAGTGGTCTTTTATGGCCCAAATGGATTTCTATGGTTGAGTCGATCCATTGCCGTTTTGAGTTTATATTGGTCTAACCTTTCATGGTCTATTCATATTAGGGGTGCACACGGATCGGATTGGTGCAGATTGGGCCAAACCCGTCACCAATCCGTTACCTACGGATTGATGGATTTGGAATCCATCACCAATCCGTGGCTGTTGAAAACTAATCTGATCCGATCTATGGAGGACCGGATCGGATCGGTTTAATCCATTCAATCCGTTGAACCTATTGTTAAAGAAAATTTGAAGAGCATGCTCTCAAGGCTAGAGTGAAATTTGGTCTAGGGTTTCATTTGTTATACTTATATATAAAAGTGAATTACATTTTGACCCTTGAAATTTTTTCTTCTTTTATATTTAGACCTCTTAACATATATTTAGACCCCTTAAGTTGTTTTTATTTATATTTAGGGCACGTTTGGTAAACGTAGAAGAATCCTCTATTTAGAGGATTCTCTCTATCTCCAAAGAACTAATACATCCTCAAGAAGGATTCCCAATGAGAGTTCCATGTTTGGATGGAGGGAGGTTTCCTACAAATTGTAGAATGTATGATCCATGGTCACAAACATTTTTCAAAAAATTTCCAAAATCCATGAAAAACCAAGACCTCAACTTTCTCCTCAAAATAGTTTGTGGTCATCTAGAGAATCTGTACGGTTCAGATCGTGCAAAGGGGGCACACAGGAATAAGAAATTAATATTTTAGTATCTGGAGTTTTTTGCAAATATCACAAGATATGGTAAGGATCAATGGTTGAAGTTTGGTCAACTAGCCGTGTTTGACCTACCAGAAATAACTACTGGTTCAGATCATGATCTTGGGGTCCATAGAAACTAGAAAATTGGAGAGAATGGACTAGTTTTAATATTTTTTTTGGCGCATAGAATCTCAGAAATTGTTATCTGATGGTTTGCATGGTTCTGCAAATGCCTCAAGATCTAAGATGAATCAACGGTTGAAATTTTGTGAGATGGCCGTTTTGTACCTTCTTAACACTATTATCAGTTCAGATCTTGATTTTGGGGCCTATAGAAACCAAAAAAGAAAAATGCAAAAACCGATCTCCCCTATATTAACGCCAAAAACACAATAGCTCCGCAAATCTGCATATGCGCGGACTCATCTGATCCGAAGGTGTGTGTCGGATTCTAACAATAATCAGAAGGGAAGAAGTCTCTGGTCCATCCTCTTCAAATCCATGTCAATTCAAACAAGAAAAAAATCCGCGCGACTGCGGATTTAGGCAAGGAATCCCTTGCGAAGACTGTTGCCAAACGTCCCCTTAATGTCAATGAATCTGATCGGATTGAATCCGCGGATTGAGGGTGAAATCCGTCACCGATCCATTGCCAAGGATTACAAGATTTTCAATCCGTCACCAATCTCTTTACCTTCGATTCAGTTAAAAATCCGAGGATCAGATCGGTTTTATGGATCGGCGAACTTTTTGCGCACCCCTTATTCATATTATCTTCTTGGGCAATAGTGGTCTTCCATTGCCCAATTTGTCTTTGGTGGCTGAATCGTTGCCTTCTATATCTGGAACGTAGCCTTTTATGGCAACTTTGTCTTTCAAGACAGCACCTATGTCTTTCATGACAGCCCCTTTGTTTTCTATGGCAGCCTTTTAGCCTTCCTTAGCCACCCTTTGCTTTTATGGCAGCTCATAATCTTCCCATGGCAATCAAAAAAAAAAAAAAAAAAGAAAATTCCTTTCAGGGCACCATAGACCTTTGCGGTATCATGTGCTTTGTCAGTGGCAACAATTTTCTTTGTAACACATTAACCCCTTTGTGACACATTTACACGATAGCATTTCGTGGAACATAGCCTTCTATGGCATTTCATGTTCATTGTCTTTTTTCTTTTAAATT
>QPKB01000006.1:10238421-10297217 GCA_003546025.1 Camphora micrantha | reverse complement strand
ATGTTTGTTTCATTGATAGTGTGTATAAGTATGAAATGATTTTGTAAATGATACTTATTAATCATTAAATTATATTCTACTATAAATGATATGAAAAGGAGACAAAAAAGCTCTTATTTATATCAAAGTTTTCATTTGCATTTTAGATTCTTAGAAAAGAATATGTCTTTCAACATGAAATATACTTTTCAAAAATATACATTTCTATCAATGATCACCTTAAAAAAATGCATTCCATCATGTTTGGTTAAGGAAATATGAGTTTATAGTTTGATGGGTTAAGAAAATAGGATTATTATTAATATTTTTATTAATTAATATTTAGTTCAATATTATCTTAATTCATTATTCAATTTGCATAAAACTTAACCCATGCATCTCACTGGCTTTATCCTAATATTAATCAATTATAGAAATTAATAGATTTTATAAAGATTTGTTTTTTGGTATAGCAAGGCAATAGAGAGAAATAGAGAGGTTACCTTTATAAAAGGAGATGAGATGCAGTGATGGTTTTCATTGATAGGTTCCATCCGTCTTGACGCATCTTTTATTATTATTTTGTAAATGCGTTAGAGCGGGGTCTCAAACCCAGAACCTCTTTGATGGAAATGCCACTTTTATTATTATTTTTCTAAATACATTGAGGGTGTTTCGAACCCAGAACTAAGGGTGCACATGGGCAACGGATTGGTTTAGAGGGAAAACCATCAACCAAATCGAATCCATCGGTTTTCTATTTTCCCAGACCTGAACCGAACTACCCAGGTTCGGTTTGGTTTGGTTACGGTTTTCTTTTTTTATTTAATTTTATTTTCACAAAAAAACAGTAGTTCAAACTTAGTCCATCAAATGGAATGAGAAGCTGTAATGAACACAAAAATATATTTCATAATTCGTTTCAACCAAGGAAGCATACATCAAACGATGGATGAACTCTTTCCATCCATCATCCGGTTGCGTGATTGAACGGACCAGGCCAAATTCGGCTAACATTTCAAGCCAATGAGCTGAAGCAATTCAAATTTTCTGATAAAATACACCACCAAAATGGTCAGATACGTGCCTATTTCTCTGCATAAAACCTGGACTAGACTACATTGCTTGATCCAGACCAATGAATCTAACACAAAAGGAACTATTTTTTTTATTTATCTTTATTTTTTATTTTTTATTTTTTCGCCAATAAGATGGGTTCGAGTGGAATGTAGCCGCAATTTTGAACTAATTGAGATGGGCCACTTTATAATTCACTTTCTCTTAGGTCAAACCAAACCCCTGGGCAGGGCTACTAAAAACTCAATAATGCACATTTCTTGTAGAACTTTCATCAAATATGTAACATGCAAGTTGAACATACAAGCGCTTCCCCTAAGGCTAAAATACTCAAAACTTAATACTCAACTTAATACATACGGTCGGTTCAGTTTAGGCAGTTAACCATGGGTTCAAACCAATAACCGACCGATATAAGGCGGTTTCTATGATTTTCAAACTGTTGATCGAACCGATCTACATAAAACCAATCCGACCTACCGGTTCGGTCGATTCGGTTCGGTTTTGCGGTGATCCTAGATTTTGTGTGCATCCCTACCCAGAACCTCTTTCACAGAAATTGCCCCAAAACCAAACCATCCACCTCCAACGGGTATTCTTGGAAATCACATGTGGCTTGGTATTCTCTTTTCCCACCTAAACAGGTGTTCAGATCTTGGTGTGAAAATGGGCTCATTTTCACACCATTTACACATCTGTTTTACACACAAAATACTTAATTACTTGTAGACAAACATGACTAATGCGTAAATATCACGCATATTCACCATTTACATACGTAAATGAGTGTAGACGAACAATTAGTCCTGAGCATGCCAAGGATATGCATTTTCCATGTTGTCGTGATGGGTCTGGTTGAGTTGCTGAGAGTGCCCAGACCATTTTGGCAGTTGATAGGTAGTAGAGCATCATGTTTGGTGGGAGTTCTACGAGTATTTTTTATGCCAACATGGTTTTCGAACTTGTGATTTTTGAAGTAGGGAGCTTGAGAACACAATTGTTGGATTTTGTCTTTAAATGGATCCAGTTTGGCTTACTTTTTACTTGACTTTCTATGCATGTTTATTCATTTTAAGCCAACTTAACCTTAACTGTTTTGATTTCCTACTCCTAGTAAATTTATTCATATCCAATATCCATGAAATTAAATGTGTTGTAGAATTACTGTCCTTTAATTTATATGGTTACCCTTCCACTTTAGTCACCTGAAGGTACTCTAAATCCAAATGGGCCCAAACAGCCCACCTAATGATGATAGCTCAGATGACAGAGATTAAATCAGATGATAAGATGAACTGATTGATGACTCATACCCTCAAGAAAATCTTTTAAAGAATAAATGTATGTACCAATACAGAAGATAGGTCTTCTTTCTTGACCCAAACAACATTGGTATTCTTCCTTTTCAACTCAGCCTTCTGCGTTTTCCATTGCTTTTGATTCGGTAAAACTTCGCACCTTATTGCAATGGGTCGAATGTGTCCTTTAATTCCACAATGATGACAACTGAGAATTCGTTCAGGACGTGACACATTCTGCTTCTTTGGAGCTTTCTTTGCAACATTAACAACAGAATTAGTAATAACTGAATTTTTAACAAAACAGTTTATTCGTTTGGCATTCAAAGTGGATGCTTCATCAGCGTAGCCGATGCCATGCTTGTCGGTATGTGCCTTTTGAATGCATAGGATGTCATCAAGTTTTTTCGATCCAGTGCTCATCATATTCAATAAAGCTTTAGCAGTATCTAACTCAGATAAAACCATCTAGAGTCTTCCATTAAGATCAGAATTCTCTACTTTCAAAGTCTTCAAATCAGAATAAATTAAGTCACACTTCTGTTATTCTGTAGTCAGTTTGTCAGCCAATCTATTTTTCGCATCCTCCAATTTTTGTACTTTTCTAAGTGCTTCCGCAAGTTCAACTTTTAACGAAGTGTTCTGCTCTTCAGACACTTTCCAGTTGATAGCAATTTTTTCATTCACTTTAACCATGTTCATGGGTTTCTTGAAACGTGTTTCATATTCAACTTTCCAATCTGGTTCTTCCTTTGACTCATTATCTTGATAAGTCTCAACATGGGAAGAAACATAGGAAGTGGCAGAACCAGAAGTTGCCATAAAAGCAATAAACTTTCCGTTGCCAGTGTCAGGCTTGTCAAACTTGGGATTTTAATCATTCTCATCGAAAGTTTCTTCTTCAAGCCTTTTTTTTTTTTTTTTTCTGTTTTCGTAGTCACTGGCAATGTGTCCATAACCTTGACACTCATAGCATTGAATCCCTTTAAAAGATTTCTTCTTTCCAGAATTTTTAGGGATTGTCACATTAGTTTTCTTCCCCTTCATAAAGAGGTTGAATTGCTTCATGAACTATACAACAACTTAGGGATCAATATCCTCGGAATCTGAATCAAAAAACACTTGCTGCTTTCTTCTATGATATCTTGGACGCTTTTAAAGCAATACCTTTAGAAGGTGTCTTCTCATTAGACCTCGGGTATGCTTCAAAAGTTTGTAGGTTGCCCACCAACTCATCAACTTTCAGAATATTGAGGCTTTTATTTTTCTCTATGGCCACAACCTTTCCATCAAACCTTTCGGGATGAGACCCCAAAATCTTTTTAACAATTTTGTTTTCAGGAATTGGCTCTCCTAAAGAAAATGCATCATTAACAATTACATTCAGCCTAGCATTGAATTCATTGAAAGATTTATCTGCTTCCATATTAATGGTGTCGAAGGCTATATATAATTTCTGAAGTTTCAATTGTTTGACAATGTCAGTCCCTTCATGCACAGTCTGCAGAATCTCCCAAACTTCTTTACAGTGGTGCATGTAGAAATTCTTCTAAGCTCAGACATAGTAGCTCCATTGTAAATAACATTTAAAGCCCTACAGTTACAAGTGGCAGCCAACTCTTCCTCCTTAGTCCACTTATCTTCAGGTTTGGGACTAGTTACCCTGTCAGCAATAATACTAGGTAAGGAATAGCCATTAACAACTGATTTTCAAACTTTCAGATCTATGGATTTCAAGAAGGCAACCATCATAGCTTTCCAATAAGCATAATTGGTACCATCTAATAGAGGAGGCTTATTGGTTGAAGTGCCTTCGCGGTAGATATCCATTCTAGCAATATTTGGATCAACACAATAAAATGGAGTAACCCGCTTTGATAACAATTGAAAGTTTTGTAGAACCTACTAAAATGGATGCCAGTCTAATTAATCAAACAAATGCAGCAGATGTAAACAACCAAATAAGATAGAACTAGCAAATAAATTTACCAAGCAATTACCACAAGAAGGCAGACACTAACTTAACGTGGAAATCCCTTTTAGGGAGAAAAACCACGATCCAGAGATCAAGAACTCACGAACTGTCACAAGATATACCCACAGCTCCTTTACCTCAGTCAGTACCTCGACCTAAGGACTATCGTTGTTTTTGCACAACTTCTGCTCTCATGACTTCCCCACCGTGCACTGCTTTCTTTATTTGATCTCATCGTACATTGTCAACCAAGATGATCAATCTTCTACAAGAGAGCAGAAGCAACAAAACGTTATAGAACAGCCCTTTAGAACAATCTCTAAATGACTCTAGAAAATAATTCTCTCTAAGATATCTCTTACTTAGATTAATGAGAGAGGTGGTGTATTTATTTGGGTTGAGAGAATTACCCAATCTATATATATAGCCCCATATCCGTGCATAAGACTCCTAATAATAATCCACTAAGAATATAAGTTTGTCTCAAACTTCTCCTTCGAGTCCGGATCCAACTGGGGATTTAGCGTCACGCTCGCTATAGCGAGCGAGACCCTCGCTATGTGTCTCTCAGGTTCAAGGCTCTGACAATGTTTTTGACCCTTAAAAAAGGTCTTTCGTGGCTATATCCATTGCCATTTTGAGGCTTTATGGGTCTGACCTTTCATGGTCCATTTATATTAGCCCTCTTTGTCATGAGTGGTCTTTTATGGCCCAAATGGATTTCTATGGTTGAGTCGATCCATTGCCATTTTGAGTTTATATTGGTCTAACCTTTCATGGTCTATTCATATTAGGGGTGCACACGGATCGAATTGGTGCAGATTGGGCCAAATCCGTCACCAATCCGTTACCTACGGATTGATGGATTTGGAATCCGTCACCAATCCGTGGCTGTTGAAAACTAATCTGATCCGATCTATGGAGGACCGGATCGGATCGGTTTAATCCATTCAATCCGTTGAACCTATTGTTAAAGAAAATTTGAAGAGCATGCTCTCAAGGCTAGAGTGAAATTTGGTATAGGGTTTCATTTGTTATACTTATATATAAAAGTGAATTACATTTTGATCCCTGAAATTTTTTCTTCTTTTATATTTAGACCTCTTAACATATATTTAGACCCCTTAAGTTGTTTTTATTTATATTTAGGGCACGTTTGGTAAACGTAGAAGAATCCTCTATTTAGAGGATTCTCTCCTTCTCCAAAGAACTAATACATCCTCAAGAAGGATTTCCAATGAGAGTTCCATGTTTGGATGGAGGGAGGTTTCCTACAAATTGTAAAATGTATGATCCATGGTCACAAACATTTTTCAAAAAATTTCCAAAATCCATGAAAAACCAAGACCTCAACTTTCTCCTCAAAATAGTTTGTGGTCATCTAGAGAATCTGTACGGTTCAGATCGTCCAAAGGGGGCACACAGGAATATGAAATTAATATTTTAGTATCTGGAGTTTTTTGCAAATATCACAAGATATGGTAAGGATCAATGGTTGAAGTTTGGTCAACTAGCCGTGTTTGACCTACCAGAAATAACTACTGGTTCAGATCATGATCTTGGGTCCATAGAAACTAGAAAATTGGAGAGAATGGACTGGTTTTAATCTTGTTTTTGGCGCATAGAATCTCAGAAATTGTTATCTGACGGTTTGCACGGTTCTGCAAATACCTCAAGATCTAAGATGAATCAACGGTTGAAATTTTGTGAGATGGCCGTTTTGTACCTTCTTAACACTATTATCTGTTCAGATCTTGATTTTGGGGCCTATAGAAACCCAAAAAGAAAAATGCAAAAACCAATCTCCCCTATATTAACGCCAAAAACACAATAGCTCCGCAAATCTGCATATGCGCGGACTCATCTGATCCGAGGGTGTGTGTCGGATTCTAACAATAATCAGAAGGGAAGAAGTCTCTGGTCCATCCTCTTCAAATCCATGTCAATTCAAACAAGAAAAATCTCCGCGCGACTGCGGATTTAGGCATGGAATCCCTTGCAAAGACTGTTGCCAAACGTCCCCTTAATGTCAGTGAATCTGATCGGATTGAATCCGCGGATTGAGGGTGAAATCCGTTACCGATCCGTTCCCAAGGATTACAAGATTTTCAATCCGTCACCAATCCCTTTACCTTCGATTCAGTTAAAAATCCGAGGATCGGATCGGTTTTATGGATCGGCGAACTTTTTGTGCACCCCTAATTCATATTATCTTCTTGGGCAATTGTGGTCTTCCATGGCCCAATTTGTCTTTGATGGCCGAATCCTTGCCTTCTATATCTGGAACGTAGCCTTTTAAGGCACCTTTGTCTTTCAAGACAGCACCTATGTCTTTCATGACAGCCCCTTTGTTTTCTATGGCAGCCTTTTAGCCTTCCTTAGCCACCCTTTGCTTTTATGGCAGCTCACAATCTTCCCATGGCAATCAAAAAAAAAAAAAAAAAAAAAATTCCTTTCATGGCACCATAGACCTTTGCGGCATCATGTGCTTTGTCAGTGGCATCAATTTTCTTTGTAACACATTAACCCCTTTGTGACACATTTACACGATAGCATTTCATGGAACATAGCCTTCTATGGCATTTCATGTTCATTGTCTTTTTTCTTTTAAATTGTTAATCCTCCATATTATGTACACTTTGAATTTATTCTTTCATGCCCATTTTAAAAGGTTGGTTTTCTCCTACAAGTCATACCAATATGTCGATAAATCCAAATATCGTAAGGCTATTGATAGAGCAATAAGAGGGATTGAAACATCATAAATTTAGCCATGCATCTGACAACCCAAATGCATAGTCCCATACAGCTTCTTAAATTGAAATGTAAATTTTATATGTATTTTTTAGTAACCCAGCGAAGGGATTTGGACCCTGAGATTCATGACACAACTCACACATGTGAGGTAATGGGAACTCACATATGAAAGAAGAAATAGACACAACTCACACATGCAAGGTGATGAAAACTCGCACATGCGAGGAGACAGACACAACTCACATATGTGAGGTGATGGAAACTCACATATGCAAAGAGGAGGAGGCAGGTTTGAACCCAAAACCTCCCAATGAGAAATGCTGCTCCTAACCACTAAGGTAAGGAACCATAAATTTTATATATATTGGGATAATTGAAATGAACATTTGAGATGTATATTCATATTATGAGATATCCTTATTTACTTTTCCTTTTCTTTCCGATGCAATGTAAATATATACTTCTTTCTTTTTGTGCACAAACAAGTTAAAAAGAGAGTCTAAATTGATTTGCATTCCTTCTAAGTACCGTTAGTTAGGAAAATAGAGTCCTATTTGTCTTAATTGATTTTTTGTTGTTTTCATATTTTATCTAGCTTCTTATAGCTTATTTTTTATCTGGCAAGTGGATTCAACATAGATTATCTTTCTCTAAGTTCCTTCTCATATTTGAGTCAAAGCTTCTATTCATTTTTCTGCTTTCCTATTGTAATTATACTAGCAGAGCACGCCCGGCTTAAAGATGTATTCAATTTGGAGTTTTTATCATTGATTATTTCTAAAATCCTATTTATCAAAATTGTTTTTAAAGCAGAAAATGTGTAGTAAAATTAAATAACTTATCAATCAAATAATTTTAATTATGGTAGAAAAAGAGAGAAGAAACATGTTGAGTTAAATTAATCCCTATCCTTTCTCTTAACTAAAAGACAACAAAATTCAATGAAAAAGAAAGGAAAAAAAAAAAAAAAAACCAAAACTGTAACGACCTTATATTAAGTGGGCTGCATCGTAGGGTCTACTCTCTTCACTCTATCTTCCAAACCCCACCATCACGGATCCAACGTCTTCACTTACATTATACCATTGCTTGTTCATGTGTAAAAGACACTATTACCAAATTATTTTAGGGGCATTTGGCGACGGGTCCTCGAAAAATTTAACTTTAAGGCCTTAGATCCACAATCTTTTTTCATAGTACGATAGATCCCTTTTCCAAATTTGAAGACCTAAAATGTCTAATTTACCATTTCTTTAAAATCATATCTCATGATTAGTGGGATATGCCATTAATAATGGTCAACTACCATTTAATTGGCCACGATTAATGAAATCCCATTAATGAGATTTACAAATAAAATCTAAAAAAAAACACAAAAACAAATTTCAAAAAATAAAAATAAATTCGAAAGAACGCAAATAAATTTCCAAAAATGCAATAATTTCAAAAAATGCAATAAATTTCAAAAGAACGTAGAGAAATTTAAAAAAGACGCAAATAAATTTCAAAAGATCCAAATAAATTTCAAAAAATATAAATAAATTTCAAATATAAAAATTAATTTCAAAAGATCCAAATAAATTTCAAAAATGTAAATAAATTTCAAAAGACGTAAATAAATTTCAAAAGAAGTAAATAAAATTAAAAACGCAAATAAATTTTAAGGCAAATACATTTGCCAAAACTAAGATAAACAAATTTGCCCAAATTTCAGAAAAATTTTCCAAAAACTCAAGTATTTTTGTCAAAATTCAGTTAAATTTATTGCAAAAAATACAAATAAATTTCAAAAGACACAAATAAAATTCAAAAAAAACAAATAGATCTAAAAAAAATTCAAATAAATTTTCCAAAAACACAGAAAGATTCGTTAAAAAACTCAATTAAAATTTTCAAAATGGTGATAAATTTATCAGAAACTCAGCTATATTTTTCAAAAACTCAAATAAATTTGCCAAAAACTCAAATAGATTTGTTTATAACTCAGATAAATACCTAAAAACTCAAATAGATTAGTCTAGAACTCAGATAAATTTATTTCAAAACTCAGATAAATTTGCACAAAACTCAAATAAATTTGACAAAAAATCAAAAACTCAGATAAATTTGACAGAAACTCAGATAAATAAAAATTCAACGGAGTCCAGCCCAACCTCTGCAACGGTGGTCCTCTCTTCCGGCAACGGGTGGAGATAACAACCCTGCCGCCTTCCTTCTCTGGCGATGGCTCAGCAACTTCTATCCAATTTCTACAGTAGGATAGCAAGAAGCTCCTTCTTCGACGACAGCGGTCGATCTATGCAACTAAAGATCTTCTTCGGCAAGTGGAAGGAAATCTCGGAATCCTTTGTTTTGTGATGGTTCCGATTTTTGTAGAGATTTTGGGTTCTGCAAGCCCCTTCAAACAACAACAGAATGTAGAAATCCAGATCCTCGTTCTTCTTCTTCCTCTCCAGCCAAGGAAAGGTGGCGAGGAGCGATGGCGAAGGGTGCTGCTGTGGACTCCAGCGGCAACCTCTTTCGTTTCTACAACAGAGTCCAGCCCAACCTCTATAGCAGTGGTCCTCTCCTCTGGCAACAGGTGGAGCAGTCTGGATCTCCTCCGGTTTGTAACCTCAACAACAATACGAACCAGAAGTCCGATTTCTACTTTGTGTGGCCCACCTCGATCAAATCAGAATCCTCTGATTTCTTTTCCAATGGAGAACTTGTGCGACGTCTTCTCAGCACCAATTGGACGATCTTTGAAAGAGGGGGAACAAAAGATTTGAAATTTTAAAATTTTATACCTAATCAGTTGAAAAGGCAAATCAGTCATGAAAATTTCTGATGTGCACCTCTCGCCAAAATATGTCCAGCTGTATGGACTGCAGGCCTTAGAGAAAAAAATGGTGGACTGGAGGCTTTACAAGACCATGATGAGGGACCTCTGGCTAATTATCCGATTATTTTATATCTTATCAAAACGACTCTTTGTAGTGCTCCTATTGTAGCTAAATTTGGCGAATTTCTTTGGTGATAGAAAGGCTTCAGCTTTTCTTTGAAAAAAAATATTTTTTTATATAGCCCCATAAAGTTTCTAGGATTTGTAAATAGGCCTCTCAGATTTTAGTATCTGCAAATAGGCCCTTGCATTTTCATTTTAATACCTTTCGTGTTCCCAAAATCAGTGGCCTTCCAACCACCATAGGTTTTTAGAGAGAAATAAAACTTTTGCTAATTTCTTCTATCCTTATATGTATCATTTCAAAAACATAGACTTTTTTTTATATAAAGCATGTAATATTAACATTTGCACTTATTGAGAGAGAATAACCCTACATAAATTCAGTTTTATTAATACAGGGCTCATTTCATTTAATCCAAATTGATCATACTGACAACCAACACATGTACTTATAATTGGTTATGATTTATCCAATCCATACATGACCCACCATTGGATTGATGAAAGTTTCAAAATACATGATTAGGCTTCATGTGTATGAGAGAGTATTGAGAGAAACCATTTGGACTTGAGATAAGATAAAGGTGTTTTTGTATACTCTTTTTTGTTTAATAGATATAAGTGGAAAGCCGTCATTTATATAAAAACCCAACATAAACCTCATGGTGATTGCTCATTCTCATTAGGAATCTTGACTTTGGGGATGTGGAAGGTATTAAAATGAAAAGGCATGGGCTTATTTACAAATCCTAAAATCTCGTGGGCTTATTTACAAATCCTAGGAACATTAAGGGGTATATAAAAAAAAACTCTAAAAATTTTCAAGGAGAGATTTTAGGGGAGTTGAAAATTCTAGTTAATGAATTCTTCCACTTATGTTGTGATAAAAAGAGGGAGAGAGATTTTAGGGGAGTTAAAATTTTTGAAAGATTTAATTTAATTTGATCTTTCTAAAAATTAAGAGGAAAAGTTGTAAAAAAAAAAAAAAAGGAACTGACTCTTTTCTGGAATTACTCCTCTCATGTCGGGATAAGAATGGAGAGACAAAGTTTACCAGAGTTAAAAATTATGAATGAAAGAGAGTTTCCTATTTGGTGGTATCTTATCTAGGGGTGCTCATGGGCCAGCTAGCTCGAGACCGATCCAGGCCCAGCCTGCTTTGGGCCAGGCTTGGATATGTAATTAGGGCCATTTAAAAATTTGGATGGGCTTTGATGAAGCAATAGAAAACACAAAGCCCGGCCCAGCACATGTAAGAAACGCATGTAATTTAATTTAATTAGTCCAAATAATTGATCAAATGCCCACAAAAGTGATAAAAAGCCCGGTTCGGCCCGGTCCATTTGATTAAATGGGCGAGGCTCTGGCTTAACTTTTACGGCCCATGTCGGGCTTGGGCTGGGCCTGGGACAATATTTTTAAAGCCGGACTGGGCCTGGATGTGCCTTAGCCCGACCTAGCCTGGTCCATGAACACCCCTCATCTTGGCTGGCATTATAAAAACTTTTAGAGATTCTGGAGACTCTTTCAAATTGTAGAGGGCCCACGACGAATGACATGGTGCACCAAGAGCAAAGTTCTTTGATAATAGAATCCACAAATTGATGAAAACAACAAAAATGAAAGCGGATATGAACTATAAGTGGGCGCCAAATATCTGCAACCTAGATCTGAATGACGAAGGTCCCACAAATTGATTAGCAACAATGTTTAACCCATCCATGTCCTCCTATCACAAAAACCAACCACAACCCCCATTAATGGATGAAGAGAAAAGCAAGAAAGGCAATGGAAAACCTTGTAAGAGATCCATTAGCGGGGCCCACCTCTCAAATGTAAATCGGTCAAATACATAGTGGGCTGATTGATGATAAAAATGGGGTAAAAATTCAATTTGGTGGGCAGTTTTTAAGTTACTAAAGACAAATTCATGTGGGCACACCGATGATAAAAGGAAAAAAAAATTTTAAAAGGAGTTTTTGTATATACCCCACTAAGTTTTGTAGGATTTGTAAGTAAGCCCCTGAGGTTTTAGTATTTGTAAATAGGCCACTATCTTTTCTTTATAATAGCTTTCATGTCCCCAAAATCAATATTCTTAATAAGAGTGGACAGCCACCATGAGATTTATGTAGATTTTTTTATATAAATGACAACTTTTCCCTTAATCCATTAAACAAAAATGAATAAATTATTATTTACAAAAATACTATTATTTTACCTCAAGTCCCTATGATTTCTCTAAATAACTCGCACATGACCAATGGTGTACCCAAGTATAAGGGCCTGGGGACTAAAGCCCCACCCATATCTGATAAATGTTCGGATTCCACACCCCGCCCCCTCCCCCCGGGCCCCCCTCAAATCCTAAAAATTAATACATTTTTTTCTTTACATTTGTCCCTTCCCCCAATATTCTTTTTACATAGAGCCAAACACCGCCCCTCTCTCAAACTCTAAAAAAAAACATATATTTTTACCCCACATGAAGCGTAATCATGTATTTTGAAACTTTCATCAATCAATTCAGGATTTAATGAGATGAGCCCTGTAATGATAAAAAAAAAATGTAGGGTTATTCTCTCCCACTAAGTGTAATTGTTAATGTTACATGATTTATATAAAAAAAAAATGAGTACTAGCTTTTGAAATTATGCATATAAGGATAAAAGAGATGGACAAAAGTGTCATTTTGCTATAAAAACCTATGGTCGTTGGGTGACTATTGATTTTTGGGACACAAAAGGTATTAAAATGAAAATGCAGGGGCCTATTTGCAAATACTAAAACTCAGGGGCCTGTTTACAAATCCCACAAACCTTAAAGGGGTATCTACAAAAAAGCTCAAAAAAAAAAAAAAAAAAAAAAACACCATAGTATAACAAAAACATGTAGAAGACATGCAAATACGTTTGTTTAAACCTACCATTTGGGGAGAAGAGTATGGAAAGAAAAAGTCGCGATCATCAGAGGGATTATAATAAGATCAGAAAAAGTAGGGAGAGAGACTAGATAAGAAAGGGATTTCGATTGAAAAATTTTAGAAAAATCCAGAGGGCTTGTTTGGCAAATCTTATTTATATGGATTTGATCTACATGAAGTGAATCTATTTCAATGGCCCTGTTTTATAAAGATGTTCTAGAAATAAGTTCGTTTGGTAACACAAAAAAAGGAGATTGAAATAGATTTTTTTAAGATAATGGTCGAAAGTTTTTCATAGATTTTTTTAGATCCACAAAGAATAAAGCATTGAAATTTGACCCAACTGGTGTGTTTGGTCATACAAAGAGAGTTAACCGCTCGGATCCTCCGTTTTGGGGCCCACAAACTTAAAAAAAATAAGATATAACAGTTTGGAGTATTTTGCAAATATCTTAAGATGTATAGTGATATCCAACGGCTGAAATTTAGACTCATAATAGTTTTTGACCTCCTAAATATACCAAGTGGTTTGGGTCATGATTTATGGCCCTCAAAATCTAAAAAAATATGAAAAAATAGGACTGCCAATGGAGACGTCCAAAACCCAGCCAATAATAATAAATGGTACATCAATGGTCTACCTTTTTTTTTATGAAATTTCTTGAGTTCCAGAAGGAGTTAGAGGCCTTTTTTTTTTTTTTTTTTTTTTTTGAACTCATAGCCGTTTTTGGCCTTTCAAGGAGGATTAACGGTTTGAATCGTGATTATGGGGCCCATGAAGTCTAAAAATATACATCAAATGGTTCACATTGTTTTACAAATATCTCGAGATCCATACATGATCAATGGCTAAGATTTGACCCACTAGCCGTGTCCGGCCCTTTTAACACTTTGACCGTTTGGATCGTCATTTAGGGATTCAAAAGTTTAAAAAAATTAGACGAACGGTGATGATAAAGTAACGCCTAAAATACTGTACATTGGTGTCTCTATGTGCTTCTGACCGTGATGTCTGTTTGCACTCTCCTGGATTTTGGAGTTGTGCGAGATAAACATTAAATGTCTTTGTGAGGTTTGAATTGTAGAGTCCTACAGTTCCTCCCTCTTCCGGAGTTAGAGGTTTTGGTATCGACCTCCGGTTCCCCCTTCTTTAGTAACCGAAGGTTGAGTCCACTTGTGCTACCACCTAGGGGCTATACGGGTTTTACTCGACTTCTCTATCGGGCCAGAGGGAATAGTCGAGTCCAAAGGGTTGGGAACCCTCCGTTAGCACAAAAAAAAAAATGCAGAGTCCTAACTTCATTACCAAACACTCTCTTTGCATTTTCAACCCGTATTTAGATAATAAGAGCTCTCAAAAAGACTTGAACATGTACTTAATAGAGGTTTAGAAGAGGTTTGTTGGAGATTGTTGCAGACTTCTTGAAATTAGAGGGGGCCCATGACATGTGACATGACACTCCAAGAGCAAAGTGCAACAACATGGTATTTCAAGAAGACTTTGTTGCACACCACATATCGCTCCCTCCCAAAGAGGTTGTTGCTTTAATATATTTCATTTGTGTTTATAAATATATTCAACTTCATCCATCGCTCACCATAGGGTGACAACATTATGGGGCTAATTTTATGATCAATCCAAACCATTCACAAACACGGGACCCCAGAATTGTACTGGATCTATAGAGTTTTTACCAATTTGAATGGACCGGACCATTGGTCAAAAGGTCAATTTTTTTCTTTAATATAAAGTTGTTATGCTTATGGACCATGGATGAAGGGGTTAGAGGCATGTGATTGGCCCAAAACTTGATTTCTACACCCGTCCAAAATGTCTCTGGTACACATTCTTACATTGTCCAAGCTCATGTTATTATTATGATGTGTGTGTCTTTTAGTATCAAGATTCCCTTGATTTTAGGTTTTTGAGTGTTGGCTAAATTCATGGGTTGGACAAAACTCTGGGTCTTTTGAGTTGTATTTTATATTTAGAAAAGGACTCCAAAGATAGAAGATTGGAAGGACTCGGTAAAAGAAAGTCTAAAAGAATTAGAAGAAGAAAGCTGGAGGAAAAGAGCTAAAATTCTAGATCAACCAGAATGGGGTTCGCTCGGGCGACCAGATCATCCGCCCGTGCTGACATGATGCAGAATGGCCCAGCGCTGAAAAAGAACCTCATCCGCTCAAGCGGATGGCAGGTTTGCTCGAGCGGATGGCGGGTTCACTCGAGCAGACAAAGCGGCAAAGTCCCAGGAAAATTAGCAACTGCTTTTCTAATCGTACCCAAACTGCTTATTTTAATCCTAATCAAGTTAGGCAACTTTAAGAACGAACTTAGGGCTATTTAAAGGACTCAATGGTTATTCTAAAGTAACACCTCACCTCTCAAAGTTCTGATTTAAAGATTTTATTGAGAGAATTCTTCTCTAGAGTTTTATTAAGAAGTTGTGCTGACATGTTCTCCAGAGTCAGTTCTTATGCATCCTTTGTAGAAGATAATCTTCTTGCGAGAAGACTATCTTCTTGTGAGAAGACTTGAGGAGTCAAGCGCTGGATTGAATCTATTGCAATCAACGGTGTGAAGTCGTTGAAGCGTTAAGCAATACAAGGTAATTTCAGTCCTTGAGTAGGGGATACATGAGGAAGAGATCTGAGTTTCTTGTAATTGCGAGATTCATAGTGTTTGATTTGATCCAGTTCGGATCGGTGGCTTTTCACCTGATTAGGGTTTTCTACCTTATATTTGGTGTCCTTGTGGTGTGTGCATGTGATTTTATTTCCGCTGCATATTGTTTATTTCTGCACACTTTTGGGTTGATTGTTTGAGTAGACCAATCTAGAGACCGTGGACCCCTAAATCTTTCAATTGGTATCAGAGCGGGTTACACTAAATTGCTGTGTTTGATCCTAAGAGATGTCTAGAATGGTACTCAATCAATTCTTGGCTAGATCTTCTATGTCTGATGATGATGATGAAGATGAAGTGTCAGATCAAGAACAGGATTGGGAGGCAAAATATTACTCCGTGTTTATTGATTGTGTGAGGATGGCCAAGTATGGTAAGAAGGTCTCAATCAAGTTAAAAGCCTCTCAAGAAGAAAATTCTGCATTAAAGAATGATTTAGAGCAAGCACTTCAAAAGATTCGTCGCTTGGAAAGTCTGAAAAACTGCACTGCTGAAACTTTGACCAGTTAGAGTCAAAAACTTGAAACGGTTGAACAAGAGATTGAGCATACGAAGACGGAGTTGCAGACTGTTAAATCTATATAAAAAAAAAAGATTTGCAAGGAAGATTGAAGATCACTCTGTCTGAGCTTGAAGTCAAACATGCATCCTTAAACAAGATGAACACTGGTTCGAAGATTCTTACACACATCTTTTGCAATCTGAAGCCTCGTTTTGACAGAAGCGGTCTCGGTTACGATCATGGAGCATCCAGTCCAAATGCTACAGGTAAAACTAAGCACATCCACTTGTCATCATTGTGGATTAAAAGAACACATTCGTCCACATTACAAGAAGCTACAAAGTCTACCTAAGACCAAGCAATGGCGGAAGAATTTTTCTCCACCCAAGACGGCTCAAATTTGGTTAAGAATGACTGATTTGCCTAAGGAGTTTGCTCTCACCCAGTTGAAAGATCAATCTACACAAGTATGGGTGGCTATATATAACAAGCCCTGATCAAAGAGGTCAAGCTCCCACCCCCAGCGCTGCTACGAAGATACATTCATGGGGAGTTTCTATTGAGGGGGAGCTATTGACTCTAATTGAAAAGAAAGCTTCATGTTCTTATCTTTAGCTTTGTCAAATTATGGACAAAAAAGGGAGAGGAATGTGACAGATCAAGGGGGGAAATAAGAAGTTCACACTGAGTCAGAGATAATGTAGATCTACATGTGATGTTTGCCAATTTCTATTTTAAAAGAAAATTAAATGTATTTTGGGTTTCTTTTTTGTAGATCAATTTGTATTGTCTGAGGGAGTTTTATCCATGAATTGCCAAAGGGGAGGATTGTTAGGTTTTTGAGTATTGGCTAAATTCATGGGTTGGACAAAACTCTCGGTCTTTTGAGTTGTATTTTATATTTAAAAAAGGACTCCAAAGATAGAAGAATGGAATGATTTAGTAAAAGAAAGTCTGAAAGAATTAACAAAGTCTGAAAGAATTAGAAGAAGTAAGTTGGAGAAAGAGAGCTGAAATTCTGGATCAACCATAATAGAGTCCGCTAGAGCGACCAGATAATCCGCTCGAGCGGACATGATGCAGAATGGCCCAGCGCTGAAACAGAACCTCATCCGCTCGAGCGGATGGCGGGTTCGCTCGAGTGGACAAGGCGGTAAAGTCCCAGGAAAATTAGAAAATGCTTTTCTAATCATGCCCAAACTGCTTGTTTTCATCCTAATCAAGTTAGGCAACTTTAAGAAAGAACCTAGGGCTATTTAAAAGACTCAAGGGTTATTCCAAAGTAACACCTCACCTTTCAAAGTTCCAATTTAGAGATTTTATTGAGAGAATTCTTCTCTAGAGTTTTATTAAGAAGTTGTGCTGACAAGTTCTCTAGAGTCAGTTCTTCTGCATCCTTCGTAAAATATTATCTTCTTGCGAGAAGACTTGAGGAGTCAAACGCTGGATTGAATCTGTTGCAATCAACGGCGTGAAGTCGTTGAAGCGTGAAGCGCCACAAGGTAACTTCAGTCCTTGGGTAGAAGATATATGGAGAAGAGATCTGAGTTTCTTGTAATTACGAAATTCATAGTGTTTGATTTGATCCTGTTCAGATCGATGATTTTTCACCCGATTAGGGTTTTCCACCTTAAATTTAGTGTCCTTGTGGTGTATACATGTAATTTTATTTCCGTTGCATATTGTTTATTTCAGCACACTTTTGGGTTGATTGTTTGAGTAGACCAATCTAGAGATCGCAGACCCCTAAATCTTTAACTTGATTAACGTATTTTCTGCAAAAATGTTTTTTATCTAAAATATCCTGAGAAACCTCCCCGAAAACAATGTTTTACATAAAGAGAGTCAGTGCACTGCCTGAGAATTGGGATTATGCAAGGATGAAAATTCAAGCCCATTGTTACACCCCGACCCGAGTTAATCAAGATTAACTCTAATTAATCGAGATTAATGTGGACTAACATGATTAATCAACTTAATGGTGATTAATGACTAACATGGGTCAAATTAGTCTCAAGCAAATGAATTAAGTATAATGGAATGAGTTTGAAAGAGATTGGCTTGATAGAGTTGAGTTTAGACCCAAACTAGTGAAATTGAGGACTTCTTCGTAATTACGAATTTTAGCGTATTTCATCGAAAGTGACGAGTTTTCTTCTCCCTTCTTCGTTTCTCTTGGTGTATGATCAAACTTGATATTAATTTGCAAGTAATTTGTGAGAGAAAAAGTGTAGTACTCATCTTCATCATCATCTTTCTTGAGTGTTTTTGGAGTTAGAGTTTGGTTGAAGGAGATTTGATCTCAAAACTCAAGCTATCAAAGGGGTTTTTGTGTTTCTCATAACTAAAGGCAAGTATAACAATTCTTTGTGATTGTGATGCTAATTTATATAAGTTTCATTAGTTATTTGTAGTTGTGAGCTCAAATAGGTTATGTAGAAATTGGAATCGATTTGTTTTGGATTATGGATTGATTAAACAATAATAGAATGAGTTATATGAGGTATAGAAGTGTTTTATGGTTTATAGATGATGATTAAAGGAGGGAACAGGAGGTTCCATGTTTTAACGTTACGAATGGTTTGAATGAAAGAAAGGAAATGGATTTGAATCCATTTCAGTGCAGGTACAAAAATTGAGTTCTATTCCCGCAGTTCACGCGGTCGACCGACCAACGGTGCGGTCGACCGAGCATGAAGGGGTCAGGTTCTCTGGAACCTGACGAAAACATTGTTCCCCATTTATTAGTTACAACTGCCGGTCGACCGAGCTCTGGTTGGGTCGACCGGGCACACAGGGGCAGGTCGACCTGCTTTGTCCAAGTTGGCAGGTCGACCTGTATTTGATATCCCTTGTGAATTTTATGGTAATTGGAATTCACAGGAGTAAGTATGCGTCACGACTTGGGGTTGACTCGGATTTAATCTTAATCTCGGGCTCGGGTCGTGACATACTTATTGTATGGTATCAGAGCGTTGTGAAAGAATTGAAAAGAAATTTTAAAACCTATAGAAAACGTTAACGTACGAATTAAATCCCACCCTTTGGATTTATTGTGTATTGCTTTCACTATTTGTGATGTCTATGTGGTGGAAGTATAAAGATGTATATCTTATCTTCCTGTATTATTTTCATAATGGCATCTGGTTCAGGAAGCGGAGGAAACGGGAATGATAACCCAGATTATGTGGTTAGTGGAAACGAAGGTCCTACACCCACTCCTCCTACTCCAAATAGTGATGCTAGATTTGCTGCTATCTTAGAGCAGATGGCTAAAAGCCATGAAGCGCAGTTGAATATGCAAATTCAAATCAATACTATGCTGCAAGTACAAGCACAGATGCAAGCTCAAATGCAAATTCCACAAGTGCCACCAATTCAACCACCACCTACTGTTGGTACTCAGGTGGTAGTTCAGTCGAAAGAGAAAGATCCTAATGTTCTGTATGAACAGTTTAGGAAGAGAGGAGCAACTGAGTTTTATGGTAAGGAAGATGCTTTAGTGGCTGATGAGTGGATACAACACACTGAAGATGTGTTTGACACTATTGTTTGTACTTCAAGACAAAAGGTGTTGCTTGCTTCTTCGATGCTACGGGATGTAGCAAAAGATTGGTGGAAAGGTATTAAAGATACCATGCTTGAAACACCAGTAGCCACTATATGGGAAAATTTTAAGAAGCAATTTGAGAGGAACTTTGTTCCGGAACATGTGAGGCAGCGAAAGGAATCCGAATTTCTGAATTTGAAGCAAGGGCAAATAACTGTGACTGTATATGTCCATACATTTATACAGCTGTCCAAATATGCTAAAGATCTGATCAATACAGAAGAGAAAAAGATCAAGAGGTTCATAAATGGTTTGAACCCAGCTTATAAGAAGATGGTCTTGGCAAGTCAAATGCCTGTGCATTTTGATGATGCAGTAGACAGGGCATATACTGCTGAAGAGGTTCATCGTGAAGAACTGGAATTAAATGCTAGTTCTAAAAGAAGTAGTGGCCCTTGGTTTAAAAAGGGAGGCAAAGATGAGAACAAAAAGCAAAAGTCTGATGCGAAAACTGAGGGTAAACCGGTTTGTGGGACGTGTGGAAAAGCTCACAAAACTGAAGTGTGTTGGAGAAACACTGGGGCATGTTTAGCTTGTGGTTCAATGGAGCATAAAATGGCTCAATGCCCCAGAATTAAAAGAGATAACCAAGCTCCTTAGCAACAGCCTCCTAAGGGACAAGCAATAAATCCTGCTCCTCCACAGCAGCGTCAGTGGAAGCAACGTCAAAGACAGCAGCAACCACAGCAACAGCAACAGCAGAATCGGCCTCAGGTTGCAGGACAAGTCTATGCTGCTAATAGGGAACAAGCTGAAGCTGCAACTAATGTGGTGGAAGGTATAATTTATGTTGATAATAGACCTGTGATTGCATTATTTGACCCTGGGTCTACTCATTCATTTGTTGCACCTCCATTTGTTTGTGATATGCAAAAACAGATTAAACAGTTGTCATATGATTTTACTGTCACTACTCCATTGGGAAGAAAAGTAGTGTGTGAATTATATGTACCCCAATGTAGTGTTAAAATCGGAGAGGTGTCAATGCCAGCAGATCTAGTAGTGTTGGCTATGAATGATTTTGATGTAATTTTCGGTATGGATTGGCTTGCGAAGTACAGAGCTTGTTTGGACTGTTTTCGCAAAATCATCACTTTCAAAATAGATGAAGCCAATGCCGGTGTATTATTTGAAGGAACACAGAAGCAATTTGGCACAAGGCTTGTTTCAGCAATGAAGGCTGAACGAATGATGCGAAGTGGTTGTGAAGGCTATATCGCATTCATCACTAAAAAGCAGCCAAAGAAGGAATTAGAAAATATTCCTATAGTCTGTGAATTCCCAGATGTATTTTCAAAGGAAGTGTCAGGTCTACCTCCAGCAAGGGAAGTAGATTTTACTACTATAGAGCTTGTGCCGGGTACTGCACCTATATCTCGGGCACCGTATAGAATGGCACCGTCAGAATTACATGAATTGAAGAAACAAATACAGGATTTGCTCGATAAAGGTTTTATTAAACCTAGTGTCTCGCCATGTGGAGCTCCTGTATTGTTTGTCAAGAAGAAGGTGGCACCCTACGTATGTGTATTGATTATCGGCAGTTAAATCTGATAACAATCAAGAACAAGTATCCTTTGCCTAGAATTGATGAGTTGTTTGATCAACTCCAGGGTGCAGCGTATTTTTCTAAGATTGATCTCCGATCTGGATATGACCAGATTCGTGTTAGAGATCAAGATGTACAGAAAACGGCATTCAGAACTAGATATGGACATTATGAGTTTCTAGTTATGCCTTTTGGACTAACGAATGCACCTGCAGTGTTTATGGCTTTGATGAACAGAATTTTTGCTGCTTATTTAGATCAGTTTGTCGTGATCTTCATTGATGATATTCTGGTATATTCAAAGTCAGAGCAAGAACATTCGCACCATCTCAGAACAACATTGCAATTATTGAGAGACAATCAGCTATATGCAAAGTTAGAGAAGTGTGATTTCTGGTTGCAGCAGGTGGCATTCTTGGGTCATATTATTACTAGAGAAGGATTAGCTGTGGATCCAGCTAAGGTTGAAGCCATTACTAATTGGCAAAGTCCGAAGAATGTTCCAGAGGTTCGGAGCTTCTTAGGATTGGCTGGATATTACAGAAGATTTGTGCAAGATTTCTCTAGAATTGCAGCACCGTTGACAAAACTGACTCGGAAGGACATTCCATTTGTATGGAATGATGAATGTGAGTACAGTTTTCAGATGTTGAAACAGAGATTAGTCTCAGCTCCAATTTTGTCATTACCGGATGGCAGAGGAGGATTTGTAATTTATTCCGATGCTTCTGGTCTAGGATTGGGGTGTGTATTGATGCAGAATAATAGGGTCATTGCCTATGTTTCACGTCAATTAAAAGAACATGAAAAGAACTATGCTACTCATGATTTGGAGCTCGCGGCTGTTGTATTTGCTTTGAAGCAATGGAGGCATTATCTGTTTGGAGAAACCTTTGAAGTTCATTGTGATCACAGAAGCCTTCAATATTTGTTCACTCAGAAGGATATTAATATGAGACAACGCCGTTGGTTAGAGCTGATCAAAGATTATGATTTTCCATTTACTTATGTACCTGGAAAAGGTAATGTAGTAGCTGATGCTTTAAGTCGAAAGTCCGCTTATTTGGCATCATTGGAGTATGAATGGAATCTAATTGATGATTTCCAAGGATTTGGATGTGTCTGTTGACGTAATTAGTGATCGCAACCTGATTGCACAAATGTCTGTATTCGCACCACTCCTTATTAAGGATATTAAGGAAAAGCAGTTCGAAGATCCTGAGTTAGTAAAAATCAGGGATAACATTGCAGCAAGACCTGATTTTGTGTTAGTTGAAGGAGTTCTCTACTTCAGAGACAGATTATGTGTGCCAGCACAAGAAGATTTGAAGCAGGCAGTGATGTTTGAAGCTCATCACACTCGATATTCTATGCATCCAGGAAGAACTAAAATATATAGAAATCTCAAAAACAGGTTTTGGTGGAATAATATGAAGCGGGAGATAGCAGGATATGTATCTTCATGCTTGACCTGTCAGCGTGTGAAATTTGAGCACAGAAAGGCACCTGGATTACTTCTTCCTTTACATATTCCTAGATGGAAGTGGGAACACTTAACTATGGACTTTGTATCTGGTTTTGCCAATGACCAGAAGACATCATGATACTGTATGGGTTATTGTGGATCGTCTTACAAAGTCAGCGCATTTCCTACCATTTAGAAAGGATATGGGATTCAGTGAAATGTCCAAGTTGTTTGTAAAGGAAGTGACTAGATTGCATGGAGTACCAGTTTTGATTGTGTCCGATCGAGACAGTCGGTTTGTGTCTACATTTTGGCAATCATATCAGAATTCAATGGGTACTAGACTTCGATTTAGTACTGCATATCATCCACAGACAGATGGGCAGTCTGAAAGCACAATTCAGACATTGGAAGATTTGCTTCGTGCCAGTGTTATGGACTTTGGTAGTGATTGGGATGAGCATCTCACGTTGTGTGAATTTGCATACAACAATAGTTATCACTCCAGCATTGAAATGGCACCATTTGAAGCATTGTATGGTCGAAGATGTAGGACTCCAGTTAGCTGGGAAGAGGTTGGAACAAGAAGTTTCCACGGTCCTACTATTATTGCAGAAACAGCTGAGAAAGTGCGAAAGATACAAGACAGATTGAAAGTAGCCCGATCAAGGCAGAAGAGTTATGCGGACAATCGTCAGCGTGATTTAGAATTTGATGTTGATGATTGGGTATTTTTGAAAACTTCTCCAATGAAAGGTACAAACCGATTTGGGCAGAAAGGGAAGCTTTCACCAAGATATATCGGACCTTTCAAGATAAAGAGCAGAATTGGCAATGTGGCTTATCGACTAGATCTTCCATCACAACTCTCCGGTATCCATAATGTATTTTATGTGTCAATGCTTCGAAAATATGTGGCGGATCCTACACACATCATTGATTATGATGAGATTCAAGTTCAACCGAGCACCACATATACCGAAAAGCCTGTTCAAATTATTGATACCAAGGAACAAGTTCTCCGTACGAGAACTATCAAATGGGTTAAAGTCCTTTGGGCTCATCATGAACCCAATGAAGCCACATGGGAATTGGAGGAACAAATAGCTCGAAAGTATCCAGAGCTATTCGTTCAAGTAAGTTTTACTTATTTTATAGTTTTACTTATTGTATTTATGTTTGGTTTTGTTTATGTTTCATTCGGAGGACCGAATGATTCTAAAAGTTTAGGAGAAGGTTACACCCCGACCCGAGTTAATCAAGATTAACTCTAATTAATCGAGATTAATGTGGATTAAACATGATTAATCAACTTAATGGTGATTAACGACTAACATGGGTCAAATTAGTCTCAAGCAAATGAATTAAGTATAATGGAATGAGTTTGAAAGAGATTGGCTTGATAGAGTTGAGTTTAGACCCAAATTAGTGAAATTGAGGACTTCTTCGTAATTAAGAATTTTAGCGTATTTCATCGAAAGTGACGAAAGTTGATACCATCGTGTGTATCTTGATGAGTACAATAACTTTCATAATACACTCGTAGTCATTTGACTTGAAATGAGTCAAATAGGTCTTCATTTAACTTAAATTGAAAATATATTGGAATAAAAGGATTAAAGTGCAAAAAGAATTCTTTATATATGGGTTGAGAGAAACTCAACCCATTTCAGTCGGTGGATTTCATTGCAGAGAGAGTTTTCTTCTCCCTTCTTCGTTTCTCTTGGTGTATGATCAAACTTGATATTTGCAAGTAATTTGTGAGAGAAAAAGTGTAGTACTCATCTTCATCATCATCTTTCTTGAGTGTTTTTGGAGTTAGAGTTTGGTTGAAGGAGATTTGATCTCAAAACTCAAGCTATCAAAGGGGTTTTTGTGTTTCTCATAACTAAAGGCAAGTATAACAATTCTTTGTGATTGTGATGCTAATTTATATAAGTTTCATTAGTTATTTGTAGTTGTGAGCTCAAATAGGTTATGTAGAAATTGGAATTGATTTGTTTTGGATTATGGATTGATTAAACAATAATAGAATGGGTTATATGAGGTATAGAAGTGTTTTATGGTTTATAGATGATTAAAGGAGGGAACAGGAGGTTCCATGTTTTATATGCAGGTTACGAATGGTTTGAATGAAAGAAAGGAAATGGATTTGAATCCATTCCAGTGCAGGTACAGAACCTGAGTTCTGTTCCCTCAGTTCACGCGGTCGACCGACCAACGGTGCGGTCGACCGAGCATGAAGGGGTCAGGTTCTCTGGAACCTGACAAAAACATTTTTCCCCATTTATTAGTTACAACTGCCGGTCGACCGAGCTCTGGCCGGGTCGACCGGGTACACGGGGGCAGGTCGACCTGCTTTGTCCAGGTTGACAGTGTTTGCAGTGCATGGGGTCGACCGGCCATGGGCCAGGTTGACCAAGACAATTGAAAATTCCTTTTTGAAAGGGATTTTTGCCTATTTATTGGTGAATTTAGGTGGTGACTATTAGGTCGTTATAATGATATCTAAACCTACATAAGTGTTAGCTAAGGTTATCGAAATGCACATATCCAATTAAGTAATGTCATCCATAGTAACACGTGCATTGATAACGAACATTTCACTCATTTGTTTGGTTTAGATAATGTTTGTAATTAGAATAAGATTGAGTCAACCATGAATGTTATATAATTGAATTGTTCATTGAGTCTGGCACTACATAGTGATTTTTATAAGCTCTTTGGAGCTATTACTGCTGCAGCAGATTATTTGGGAGTGTTCCGGAGCTCCGTGGTGATATCAGTTGTCCCTGGCCCGGTCATTGGTAAATCCCACAATATATGATTCCTTCCGTATGGGAGATGTGATTCCTTCCTTTTTAGGAAGATGTGATATAAATTGAAATACTATTGTAGGCTTGCCAACTATGAAAGACTCATATTGATTTGAATTAAATGGTAAATTGTATTAGTCTAACTTGGCTTAGACAAATGAGATGATGTGTTAACCTGTTAAATCAATTAATTGTTTATACATTGCTGAATTGTCAAATTCATAGTGTTATTGATGGCATTACAGGCAAGGCTGCCCATGCCGACTCTTCTAAGGCCTCAACGTCAATGGAGAAGACCACTCAGGTTCCTCTAGGAGGATTAGTAGAGTGGAAATGAAATGAAAACTTGAGAAGAAATTTTGAGTTAAATGAATTTGAAACGTTTCACACTTTTGATCCTTGCATTGTATTTACATATGCAAGTGATTAATGTTGTATATGATGTAAATGAACTTCTGTTTTAACATAAGCAATGTATAGTTGTTTTTATTCAGCATAATATGTATTTGATATCCCTTGTGAATTTTATGGTGATTGGAATTCACGGGAGTAAGTATGCGTCACGACTCGGGGTTGACTCGGATTTAATCTTAATCTCGGGCTCGGGTCGTGACACCCGTGCACCTGATTGGAGTTACAGAAATATGGATATCGAACTTTGTGGTGCTGGATAGAAAAACACAGCTACTATGGGAAGAGAGAAGTTCTAATTCCAGTTCTTTGACTTACATGTATGTAGAAACAAAACAATTCCAAGCTCCACAGCATCCCACCTTTTTGTCAGTATGAAAGATGCTACGATTCAAACTTATTCAACAATAAATCAAAGCAAGTTAAAAACATTTTAGTCAGCAATCCAATATAAATAGGCTTTCTCTTGCATGAACTTAGAACATAAATGTGCGAGCCTAAAATAATACGGACTTGGTAGTGATACGACGATGCTCGAAGCTCTGTTGTTGAACTGGTTTTTGGGAATACTGGATGCCTGAAAGCAAGAGAGAGAATAGGCAAGGGTTAGAGGCCCCTGACTGTTGCCAGTCGAAGGCCCTCCGATGCCAAAGTTAGCACAGTCACTAAATGAAGAGGGATCCGAGTGGGGGAGAATGTTCTCTCTCTTTACCTGCCTAGTATGGGACCTGTCGTCCTATATTTATAGGTGTAGATGTCCCATCAGAAACTCTCTTAGTGGAGGTAGGTAGAAAGGGAAAGTCCCATCACCATACCTTGTACTTTCCAGTGGCTATAAATGGAGGCATTGTCCCATCGACCGTACCGTGACCTCCAGAATGATTGTGGATAAGACCGCTGATAAGGATAACCCCTTATCTCTGATTAATGCCCTGACAGCGTCCTCTGCGACGTTCGCTTCTTATTAAATGCGGAATGGACATGTCAGTCTTCACATCGGCAGACATGCCGAACTGGAGCACATCGACGCACTTGCATGCTACCGATCTGGTCGTTGCCCCCAACCCTTTGGAGGACAAGGCTGATAGAATTACCAAACCCGTGGCTTGCTCTGTTTGTTGGGAGAATGCCCCCACACAATTGCCCCCCTAGCTCTCGACCTCGAGTCCCGTTTTTGAGGTCGGGAGCTATATAGGGTGATTTCCCATGTTGGTTATGAGTTGTGGGCGCTTGATCCTTTCTGCGACACTGTTGTGCCTTTTTGGGAGGAAGGCGCTGTCTGTCGTTCCGCCTGCTCGAGGTTTTTAATGGGGCAGTAAATGGGCCGCCATCAATCAGTGCAGAAGGTGAACTGATGGTTCCACGTGTCGATGCCTGACTGGTCTTTGGGTCATATCGAGGAGACGCGCAGCTTAATCGAAGGGACTTTTCGGGCGCGCCTGCTCTTTGCAATTTAAAATGGCACCTTATCTCCTTATAAGTATGGCTGCCTCCCCCTTTCTCTCGTTTACCTTGGCGATTACTCTAGAGGGAAGCATTTCTCTTGCATAGGAGAGATCTGAACGGGAGCTTGCTTCGCTGTTTTCCGGTGCCAGCCTGCGCTGTTGTTGGTTGTTTGTGAGTTTCTCCTTCGCCCTTTCTCTATGTTTCAGCTTCCTCCTTTAGGGTCCCATTTTTAGTTCTAGGGTCCCTGTCTAGCGAACATGGGAGTTTACAGGCACTGGCTTGATACTCCCTTGGCGATGGCCACTTTTAGGGAGATGTACCAAATCCCAGACGTTGTGGAGACGAGGCTAGACGACCCAGAAGACGTCTTCGATGGCATGTCCTTTCGGGATGGCTGGATGCCTTTCCCCCTCGTAGCCATAATCGAGGGCGGCGTCAGATTTCCCGTCCATCCCCTTCTCAGGGCCTGTCTAAAGGCCTGGAGTCTTACCCCCTGCCAACTGATGCCCAATGGGTTTAAGATAATAATGGGCGCGGTTGCCCTAAACCAAATCTTGGGCATTAACCTCGGTGTCCATGACATCGAGGATGCATATGATTTGTGTAAATCCAAGGGGAGCAGCAACTGCTATTATCTCCGGGGCAAGCCGGGGCGAGAGCAATTCGTGACCGATCTGAAGGACTCGAGTAGGCATGCCGGAGATGATCGTCTGTTCGTCTCCGGTGAATGGGAGTTCGGGACGGACGAGACTGCGCTGGAGAGGTCTTCCAGGATTCCCCGAAAACTCGGGGTTCCTCCAAGTAATTTACCGACCTCATATTTGCCTTCATGTTCTTTGTTTTGCCGATCTGACACCTCTCTTTTCACTTTTGCAGAAGTTGACGAGAGGAGAAAGAGGGCCACTACCTCAGGGTGGAGGAAAAATCCCGCTTGGTCAAGGGCCGTGTGCAATTACAAAGGCCACAACTGCCGAGCCGCTTGGGACCTTCTCGGGTATACGCCGAGATATAAAACGTATATCAGAAGAGGCGAGGGGGCAGGAGAACAGTCTGGGGCAGAGCTCCGGCGGTCATCTGGCGCCGAGACTTCTACTCCTCGACCCGACTCGGAGCCCGTTCGATTAGAGCAAATCGTCGAGGAATATCATTCGCCGAGCTCGCCGGAAGGAGAGATGCAGCCAAAACCCACTCTGCAGACAAAGAACTTGGGAGCCAAGTTCGGGAAGGGAACTCCTTCCGTTTCGGCTCCTTCTCAGCCCAGTTCCGCTTCTTTAGCCTCGAGGGTTGCCAGGTCGTCTTCGTCCCTGCGCGTTCTCGGAGCAATTCGGGAGCGTGTTGCCGATGTCGACAGAAGGGAAGACCGGCCAGAAAAACGACCTCGGCAGGAGGGTTCCCACGAAGCTGACCGTCAACGTCCGGTCAAGGAAGCGAGGAAGAAGGCTTCGTCGGACAAAGAGCCGAGGGAGACGGCCCCAAAGGAGAAGAGGTCGGCATCTGGAGGGGTGACAGAGAAGGGGTCCGGGATTCAGGACCTGACGAACCAGGGGTCAGGAGAGCTTCAGGTCTCTGATCCTGCGGGCCCTGCCCCTTGGAGGCTGACCTTCCATCTCGAGGACGGGAGGCAGATGACAGTAGAGGACCGTCTGGCTGGGAATCCTCCTGTTGCAGCGGCGTTTGCTAACGCTTGTGCCCTACCGCTGGATATGCAGAGGTTACAAAGCGTGGATGACGCAGCGTTGCTAGCATCCTCCATGCAATCGATCTTTTTGGTAAGTCCTTGTAGATTCTAAATTTCATTTTGGCCAACCTTTCTGACTGCCGATTTCCCTCCTCAGGTAGCTCAGAGGCTTAAAATGGCCTTGGAAAGGCTCCAGCAGAAAGACCGGGCGATTGAAAGACTGGAGTCTGAGAGGAAGAGGATGGCGCTGGCCATTGAGGATGGGCGCCAAAAGCAGAAAGAGGCAGAGGAGAAGATCGCGGCCTCGAGAAGGATTATGACTCGGCGTTAACCGATCTTGTCAAGGCGAGGACTGATTTTCACGCAATGAGGGCGGCTGCCGATATCAAGGCGAAAAGGGCGGTCCAGCTAGAGTCCGAGTTGGCGGAAAAGGAGGCCGAACTCGTGGCGAAGGGTACGGAGCTTGAAAATGCTTTGAAGGAGAAGTCCGACTTGACGGCCGCCCATCAAGCCGAAGCCGACGCTCGTTATCACGAAGGGGTGGCGGATGCCACAAAGGATTACGAGCGTCAGGTTGAAGAGTTGGGCCCGTACCTCTTCGAGGTTGGCTGCAAGTCTGCCTTGAAGAAAACGGCGGTTCCCGATGACCATCCCGTCTTCAAGGACCTCCCTAAGCTTGAGGAACACGTGGTGGCACAGGAGCCGGTCTCCGTCCCTTTGACTCCTTTGGAGGAAGCCGCCCCTAGGATCACCCCGACTCTTCCTCTGGGGGTTCCCATTCTGGACCCTGCCTCTGATGCTCCTCTTCCTTTTCCTGGGGCTGAATCCTCCTGACCTATTCACCTTGTACCTTTTTCCTTTTTGAGCCGCCATTTTGTTTTTAGGAGCTCGGTAAATGTATTAGTTCGGCATCTGTAATTCTTCAGTAATGAATATACGTCTTTTGAATTCATTTGTCTTTGTGGTGCTTGTTTGGTGACTGAATTCTATGTAGATTCGGGTTTAGTAGCATGAATAAACATACTTTTGAGACACAACATTGTTCCAATCAAACATTCTTGGTTCTATGACCAAGTTTTTTGCCTAGTCCCTTAGAAAGGCATTCTGCATAGCCGGTTCCGTAGCCGAGCTGTAACCGGTTCCACAACCAGGCTAAACGTCAGAGATAGCTGGTCCGGTGACCGAGATGGTTGTCTAGTGACTGCGCAGGTTTGGTGGCTGGCTCTATAATCGAGCACTGCCGAGCCTTATCACAGCTGGTTCCATAACCGAGCTGCCGAGTCCTGTAACTCGTGACCAAGGTGGCCGGTTCTGCAACCGAACCAAGATGACTTCGAAGGATACGGCACAGTTGGTTCCGTAACCGAGCTGCCGAGTTCCGCAACTCGGGATCTAAGTGGCCGGATCTGCAACCGAAGCAAGATGACTTCGAAGGATACAACCGAACTCAAGAATTTCTTTCATTTATTTCAAAAGAGTACATTTTAAAAGTAGAATTTCTTGAGGTGGGTGGCGTTCCAAGGCCGTGGTAATTCTTTCCCATCCATATCCTCAAGCCTGTATGAGGATGTTCCTGCTGTTGAGATCACTTTGAATGGCCCATGCCAATTTGGTGCCAATTTTCCTTCATTTGGGTTTTTCTCTGACGGAAGCATCTTCTTGAGGACCAACTCTCCAACTGTGAATTTTCTCTCTCTGACTCTTTGGTTGTATCCTCTGGTTAGTTGTTGCTGATAGGCGATCAGGCGGATAGCTGCAGCCTCTCTTCGCTCTTCGGCCAGGTCGAGCTCTCTAGCTAAATTCACGTCATTCTCACCTTGGTCGAAAAGTCCCGTCCTTAGAGTGGGAAGGCCAACTTCGAGGGGTATTACGGCTTCCATCCCATAAGCCAAGGAAAAAGGTGTTGCCGAGGTGGATCGTCTCGGTGTGGTCCTGTACGCCCAAAGGACGCTCGGGAGCTCCTTCACCCATCTTCCCTTTGCCCTGTCAAGCCTCTTCTTGATGCCATCGAGTACCACCTTGTTTGAGATTTCGGCTTGGCCGTTGCTCTGCGGATATGCTGGGGATGAGTAACGATTTTTTATGCCGAGCTCCTGGCAGAAGTTCCTGAAGAAGTTGGAATCGAACTGAGTCCCGTTGTCCGAGATCAATATTCGAGGGATTCCAAATCTCGTTACAATGTTCTTCCAAACGAAGTTCCTCGTGTCCTGTTCGGTGATGGAGGACAATGGTTCTGCCTCTATCCATTTTGTGAAATAATCAGTGGCTGTTATTAGCCACCTTTTATTTCCCGGGGCCCGGTGCAGAGGTCCGACTATATCCAATCCCCACTGAGCGAACGACCATGGGCTTGAAAGTGGGCTTAAGTCCTGGGCTGGCTGGTGGAGAGAGTGGGAGAACTTTTGACATTTCTCGCACTTCTTGGCGTAGAGTTGTGCATCTTTCTGCATGTAAGGCCACCAGTAGCCTTAGCTGATGGCTCGGTAAGCCAGCGACTGACCTCCGATGTGGCTTCCGCAAATACCTTCATGGATTTCATACAGAAAATCTTCAACCTTGCTCGGGTGAACGCATTGGAGATAAGGTCCTGTGAAGGACTTCCTATACAATTTGCTTTTCGGAGATAGCCAAAACCGAGTTGCTTTCAGTCTGATTTTGTGGGCCTCAATTTTGTCCTCAGGAAGCTAGTCATTTTTTAGGTAAGCCACTATTGGGTCCATCCAACTGGGACCGAGATCAGCGTACAGGATATGCCGAACTGGAGGTAGTTCTATGCTAGGTGACTCTAGTGTTCCTACTTCGATGGTCTTTTTCTTGCCAGCTTCGACAGCTGATGCCAGACTAGCAAGGGCGTCGGCATGGGAATTTGATTCCTTGCCGATCTGCCTGACTTCGGTTTTCTGGAACTGAGAGAGAAGATGCTTTGCGCGGGACACATATGCGGCCATCCTTTCGTCGCGAGCTCGATAGTCTCCGCTGAGTTGGCTTGTCACTAATTGAGAATCACTGAAAATCACCAGCTGTTTTGCCCCCAAGATCTTGGCGCTGCCTAGTCCTGTGATTAGGGACTCATACTCCGCCTCGTTATTGCATGCTTTGAACCCGAGCGTCAATGCCTGTTCGATGACGAGGCCTTCTGGAGATTGGAGCACTGTGCCGATACCGGACCTCTTCGAAGTTGAGGATCCGTCCACGAAGACTTTCCATGCTGTGCTAAAGAATTGCTTCCAAGATTGATGTTCGGCTTTGGTGGCTTCATCCCCGTTTGCGACGTTATCTTCCTCATTGCCCCCCAGTTCGGTATCTGGCTTGGTTGGTGCCGAACTCGGAGAGACGAATTCTATAATGAAGTCTGCCAAGACTTGGGCCTTGATTGCCGTTCTGGGTTGATACTGTATATCATACTGTCCTAATTCGACGGCCCATTTTGAAATTCTCCCGAAGAAATCCGCCTTCCTGAAGAGGGATTTGAGTGGGTGTTCTGTAACAACCACTATGGTATACGTCTGGAAGTAATGGGAGAGTTTGCTGGAGGCGTTGACAAGGGCCAGCGCAAGCTTTTCCAATGGTAGGTACCTGGTTTCGGGGTCGAGCAAGGTCTTGCTTGTATAGTAGATAGGCTTCTGCTGCCCGTCTTCTTCTCTAATCAGTACCGAGCTTACTACATGGTCCGAGACTGCTAGGTACAGGTAGAGAACTTCGCCTTGCAGCGGCGTTGACAGTATGGGGGTGAGGACAAATAGCTTTTGAGCCTTTGAATAGCTTGGTCACATTTCGGAGTCCACTGAAATTTTGAACTCTTTTTCAGGAGCTGGAAGAAAGGGAGGCATTTGTCTGAAGCTCGGCTGATGAAGCGGTTGAGGGCAGCCGCCATCCCGGTGAGCTTCTGGACTTGCTTTGTTGTAGATGGGCTCTGGATCGCTTGTATCGCTGCGATCTGTAGGGATCGGCTTCAATCCCTCGTTTGGTGACCAAACTTCCTAGGAATTTGCCAGAACCGACCCCGAATGCGCATTTCGACGCGTTCAATTTCAATCTGAATTCCTTCAGGATGTCGAAAGTTCTCCGGAGGTAGGCCAGGTGTTCTTCTGATTTCTTGGATTTGATGACCATGTCATCAATGTATACTTCCATGGTCCTGCCGAGGTGGGCTTGTAACATTCTCGTGACTAGCCTCTGGTAGGTTGCCCCTGCATTTTTTAACCCGAAGGGCATCACTTTGTAGCAATATATACCTCTGGGAGTTATGAATGCGGTTTTCTCCTCGTCCGGTCCATACATTGGGATCTGGTGATATCCCCGATAAGCGTCACGGAAGCTCATTCTGTCGTGCCCTGCGGTGGCATCAATCAGCTGATCGATCTTCGGAAGTGGGAAGCTGTCCTTGGGACAAGATTTCTTGAGGTCAGTGAAATCAACATAGACCCTCCACTTCGCGTTCTTCTTCTTTACCACTACAGTGTTGGCGAGCCATTCGGGGTAATGGACTTCCCTGATCGCTCCTGCTTCCAGTAGTTTGTCAACCTCTTCCATCACTGCTTCGCCCTGCTGGACTCTCGATCGCCGGGCTTTCTGGATGACCGGTTTGCGCTTTGGATCCACGTTCAGCTTGTGGCTGATGATTTCCGGGTCGATGCCAGGCATCTCATAAGGGGTCCAGGCAAAGACCTCTCTGTTTTGCAACAGGAAGTCAAGGAGCTCGGCCCTCTCCGGCTCGGTGAGCTGGCTACCGAGTAAGAAGAACTTTTCGGGGTCTTTCGAGTCGATTCTAACTTCGGCTAAATCCTCGATGCTCTTCTGTTCGGGAGTTCGTCCCCCGTAGTCCTCCAACTCTGCTTCCAGCTCTGCCATATGTATCTGGGGCGGTTCCTTTTCTCCAGATGTGACGGCCATCAAGCACCGCTTGGCCATCTCTTGGTCTCCTGCAACTGTAATTATCTCAACCCTGCCATCGTCGGGTTCCAACGGGAACTTCAACTTCTGATGATGGGTGGAAGGCACAGCTTCCATGCTGTGCAACCAGCTCCGTCCCATTATCGCGTTGTATGGGGACGGCACGTCGACCACCAAGAAGTCGGCCTGCATGCTGGAACCCCCGACCTGGACCTTGAGAGAAACTCTTCCCTTTGGGTAGACTGGCTTGGAGCTGAATCCCACGAGGGGGGTGCGTGACTCCTGCAAGTCCTCTTCTTTGAGTCCCAGCTTCTTGAAACAGTCAAAGTATAAGATCTCCGAGGAGCTGCCCGGATCCACCAGTACCCTTTTGACCACAAAGTTTTTGAGCTTTAGGGTCAGCACTAGTGGGTCATTGTGAGGGAAATGGACTCCTTGAAGGTCTTGGTCCGAGAACCAGATCCTTGGTTTTTCCATTAGAGCTTTCTTCGCGGCCGGACTCAGTTCGGTCGTGAGTACTTGCTTATTATGGGAGGTCCTTCTGGCCTCGACACGTGCCTCATTGCCCCTTGCTGGTATGGACGCCAGGTGGATAACATTTATTACCCCTTCTGGTTCGTCGCCATCTTCATTGCCTTGGTGCCGAGGGGGGCGGATATTATTACTGCTCTCCTCCTTTATATACTCTTTAAGGTGCCCTTCTTTCACGAGCTTCTCCAGGTGGGATCGGAGGGACGCGCAGTTTTCTGTTCTGTGCCCATTCTGCTTGTGATAGGAGCAAAACTTGCTCTGATCTCGGGTAGACGAGTCGCTCCTCATCGGCTATGGCCATGCAAAGACCGGCTGTGTTTTGATCTTGGTAAGGATCCTGTAGATCGGCTCCTTGAAGACAGTGTTCACTACCCTGTATGAGTCTGGCACTGGTCCGGGCTTCTTAATGCCTCTTGGGGCGTGGGCCGAGACCTTCGTCGGACTCTACGAAGCCTTGTATTGGCCTCTTTCTCCCTTTCGAAATGGCTTTCCGCCCTTCGCAGAGGGTCTGTCTTCATGGCGGCCAGTCCTTTGCTAGATATTAAAGTTCTCCCATGCTTTTGCCTCGTCTTCTTCCTATGCGACGAACTGATTCACCCGGGCCATGAGTGTTTTCATTGTGGCTGCGGGGTATCTGACAAGCTCTCTTCTGAGATCGGTTCCAGGCAGCAGAGCCTCTTGGAAGCACATGACAGCCAGCTCTTCGTTGGCGTCTTCTATTTGGCTATAGGTCGTCCAAAATCTTTTGGCAAACCGAGTGACGTTCTCGTCCTCCCTCATCCTTATGGCCATGAGGTCTTTGCTCATTTTTGGGATGACCTTATGTGCTTGGAATTTTTCCAGAAAGGAGCCCATGAGTTGTTGCCAGTTTGAGATCGAGCCCGCCGGGAGGGCGCAAAACCATCGAAGGGGAAGGTCGCCTAGACTGGAAGAGAAAACCTTGCAGTTAAGGTGACCGACGTCGCCCCATACCGACATTCGCTGAATGAAGTGTCGGAGGTGGGCTGCAGGGTCCGAGGTTCCATCATAAAGGGTGAACCTCGGAACGCTAAACTTTTCAGGAGGAGCGTAGTCTTTTATCTCCTGAGAGAAGGGAGACGGGCCGAGATCTCCCGAATCGTAGGCGTTCGGCCGATCTCGGGCGAGACCGGCCACCTCCATATTCTGTCGAGGCTTGCTTGATACGCTGATTGAGCCAGTCTGGCATATCGTCTTCGTCCTCCATCCTCCGTTTTCGACCCCCATGGGAGTCGGTCGGGCGGCTGTTGCTTGAGCCTTCGTCACGGGTTCGCTGGCGTCTTTTGCTATCCAGGATGTGCCTCAAGTCCTGAACGCCTGGTTCGGACCCAGGGGGCGGAGCCTGGTTCGCCGCTTTTTCCTCCAGCTGCTGCTGGAGTCGACGAATCAATTCGTCCTTTTCTCGAATAACGGCGTTTTGGGCTCTGACTTCCTCAGCATGGGAGTCGTAGCCACCTTCTTCTTCTGATACAACAGGCGTTAGCGACCCGTCCCTCTGGGACCCTTCTCCAAGGCGAGATTTGCCTATCGCCTCCTTTCAACGAGGGGGTGGTGGCCGTCTCTTGGAGCGCCTGGCAGGCTAATAGTTCCGTCGCGAAGGGGCCGTCACCTTCTTTGAGGCCCCAGGGTGGGGTGCCTCTGTCAGGCGAGCCTTACCCCTGGCCCCTCTCTGGCGAGTGGGTTGTGGCTGCTTTTGTAGAGTCTGCAGGGCCGACGGGACTGTCCCGTCTTGTTGCTCCGTCGTCGGTATCTCTTGTAATACTGGCGAAGGAGACGTCGGGACGGTTTCTCGTCGTTCAGTTTGGGGATGGGACGATGCTATCTCTTGCAATACTGGTGACTGTGGTGCTAGTGCCTCGCCAATCTTCTTAGCTTTCGGTGGCATGGTGTTCCTAGGCTTTCAGTTTTCCGTGAGCTTAGGTATAGTTGTGGGTATAATCTTCGCTTTCCCACTGACGGCGCCAATTGTGCGAGCCTAAAATAATACGGACTTGGTAGTGATACGACGATGCTCGAAGCTCTGTCGTTGAACTGGTTTTTGGGAATATTGGATGCCTGAAAGCAAGAGAGAGAATAGGCAAGGGTTAGAGGCCCCTGACTGTTGCCAGTCGAAGGCCCTCCGATGCCAAAGTTAGCACAGTCACTAAATGAAGAGGGATCAGAGTGGGGGAGAATGTTCTCTCTCTTTACTTTTCTAGCATGGGACCTGTCATCCTATATTTATAGGTGTAGATGTCCCATCAGAAACTCTCTTAGTGGAGGTAGGTAGAAAGGGAAAGTCCCATCACCATACCTTGTACTTTCCAGTGGTTATAAATGGAGGCACTGTCCCATCGGACGTACCGTGACCTCCAGAATGATTGCGGATAAGACCGCTGATAAGGATAACCCCTTATCTCTGATTAATGCCCTGACAGCGTGCTCTGCGACGTCCGCTTCTTAATAAATGCGGAATGGACATGTCAGTCTTCACATCGGCAGACATGCCGAACTGGAGTACATCGGCACACTTGCATGCTACCGATCTGGTCGTTGCCCCCAACCCTTTGGAGGACAAGGCTGATAGAATTACCAAACTCGTGGCTTGCTCTGTTTGTTGGGAGAATGCCCCCACACAATAAACATAGGCCTATCCAATTTGATTGATGAAAGGGTGTACGGTTGATCACTTGCATACATCAAATGGCCTCAATCACACTAGTGATAATAGAACTTTTGCTGGTGTTCGTAACAGCCACAGTGGACTGCTTTGAAGCAAAAAGCATGAGGATGAAGGTAAAAGAGACCGAGATGGTGTTCTACATGCAAGATTGGGAGTCTGGCAAGAATATTACAGCAGTTCCTGTAGCTGGAAGGAACGGTACCCTTTCGAGCATACTCAATTTCGCAACAGTCATGGTTGTGGATGATGCCATCACAGAAGGACAAGATCGGCAATCCAAACAGATCGGACGAGCGCAAGGGATCTATGTTAACTCGGTGTTGGATGCTTCTGATCTTCACCTACTCTTTTCCATAGTTTTCACTAATGAAAAGTACAACGGTAGCACCATAGAGATCCAAGGGGCGGACCGATTTTTCCTGAAGCAAAGAGAGGTGTCGGTGGTATCTGGAACAGGGTATTTCCGATTTGCAAAGGGGTTCGCCGTGTTGGAGATAGTTTACCTTGACCTGACAAACCTCAATGCAGTGATTAGGTTCAATATCACCGTTCACCACTATTGAACTGATGGACTGATGGTTCATTACTGTCTGGAGTGGTGCTTTTCTTGGTACTCTCTTCATAAGGGGTCGTGCAGTAGGCAATTGTGTCAACAAGAATAATGTGCTTTTTACCAAAAAAGACATAAGTAATGATCTATTTTGTGAGAATGTATTGATTTCAGGCTTCCCTGAATCAATTATGTAATGGAAGAAAAATATTTATTCTTTAAGTGTAGGCTGATAGTGTAGGCCGCTTGGTCAAGGGCCGTGCGCAATTACAAAGGCCACAACTGCCGAGCCGCTTGGGACCTTCTCGGGTATACGCCGAGATATAAAACGTATATCAGAAGAGGCGAGGGGGCGGAAGAACAGTCTGAGGCAGAGCTCCAGCGGTCATCTGGCACCGAGACTTCTACTCCTCGACTCGATTAGGAACCCGTTCGATTAGAGCAAATCGTCGAGGAATATCATTCGCCGAGCTCGCCAGAAGGAGAGATGCAGCCAAAACCCCCTCTGCAGACAAAGAACTTGGGAGCCAAGTTCGGGAAGGGAACTCCTTCCGCATCGACTCCTTCTCAGCCCAGCTCCGCTTCTCTAGCCTCGGGGGTTGCCGGGTCGTCTTCATCCCTCCGCGTTCTCAGAGCAATTCGGGAGCGTGCTGCCGATGTCGACAGAAGGGAAGATCGGCCAGAAAAACGGCCCCGGCAGGAGGGTTCCCACGAAGCTGACCGTCAGCGTCCGGTCAAGGAAGCGAGGAAGAAGGCTTCGTTGGACAAAGAGCCGAGGGAGAAGGCCCCTAAGGAGAAGAGGTCGACATCTGGAGGGGTGACGGAGAAGGGGTCCGGGACTCAGGGCCTGACGAACCAGGGATCAGGAGAGCTTCAGGTCTCTGATCCTGCGGGCCCGGCCCCTTGGAGGCCGACCTTCCATCTTGAGGACGGGAGGCAGATGACGGTGAAGGACCGTCTGGCTGGGAATCCTCTCGTTGCAGCGGCGTTTGCTAACGCTTGTGCCCTGCCGCTGGATATACAGAGGTTACAAGGCGTGGATGACGCAACGTTGCTAGCATCCTCCACGCAGTCGATCTTTTTGGTAAGTCCTTGTAGATTCTAAATTTCATTTTGGCCAACCTTTCTGACTACCAATTTTCCTCCTCAGGTCGCTTAGAGGCTTAAAATGGCCTTGGAAAGGCTCCAACAGAAAGACCGGGCGATTGAAACACTGGAGTCTGAGAGTAGGAAGATGGCACTGGCCATTGAGGATGGGCGCCAAAAGCAGAAGGAGGCAGAGGAGAAGATCGCCGACCTCGAGAAGGATTATGACTCGGCGTTAACCGATCTTGTCAAGGCGAGGACTGATTTCCACGCGATGAGGGCAGCTGCCGATATCAAGGGAAAAGGGCTGTCCAGCTAGAGTCCGAGTTGGCAGAAAAGGAGGCCGAACTCGTGGCGAAGGGTACGGAGCTTGAAAACACTTTGAAGGAGAAGTCCGACCTGGCGGCCGTCCACCAAGCCGAAGCCGACGCTCGTTATCTCGAAGGGGTGGCGGATGCCACAAAGGATTACGAGCGTCAGGTTGAAGAGTTGGGCCCGTACCTCTTCGAGCTTGGCTGCAGGTCTGCCTTGAAGAAAGCGGCGGTTCCCGACGACCATCCCGTCTTCAAGGACCTCCCTAAGCTTGAGGAACACGTGGTGGCGCAGGAGCCGGTCTCCGTCCCTTCGACTCCTTTGGAGGAAGCCGCCCCTGGGATCGCCCCGACTCCTCCTCCGGGGGTTCCCATTCCGGACCCTGCCTCTGATGCTCCTCTTCCTTTTCCTGGGGCTGAATCCTCCTGACCTATTCTCCTTGTACCTTTTTCCTTTTTGAGCCGCCATTTTGTTTTTAGGAGCTTGGTAAATGTATCAGTTCAGCATCTGTAATTTTTCAGTAATGAATATACATCTTTTGAATTCATTTGTCTTTGTGGTACTTTGTTTGGTGACTGAATTCTATGTAGATTCGGGTTTAGTAACATGAATAAACATACTTTTGAGACATAACATTGTTCCAACCAAACATCCTTGGTTCTATGACCAAGTTTTTTGCCTAGCCCCTTAGAAAGGCGTTTTGCATAGCCGGTTCCGTAGCCGAGCTGTAACTGGTTCCATAACCAGGCTGGTCGTCAGAGATAGCTGGTCCAGTAACCGAGATAGTTGTCCAGTGACTGTGCAGGTTTGGAGGCTGGCTCTATGATCGAGCATTGCCGAGCCTTGTCACAGCTGGTTCCATAACCGAGCTACCGAGTTCTGTAACTCGTGATCGAGGTGGCTGGTTCTGCAACCGAACCAAGATGACTTCAAAGGATACAGCACAGCTGGTTCCGTAACCGAGCTGCCGAGTTCCGCAACTCGTGATCTAGGTGGCCGGTTCTGCAACCGAACCAAGATGACTTCGAAGGATGCAGCACAGTTGGTTCCATAACCGAGTTGCCGAGTTCCGCAACTCGTGATCTAGGTGGCCGGTTCCGCAACCGAACCAAGATGACTTCGAAGGATACAGCACAGCTGGTTCCGTAACCGAGCTGCCGAGTTCCGCAACTTGTGATCTAGGTGGCTGGTTCTGCAACCGAACAAAGATGACTTCGAAGGATATAGCCGAACTCAAGAATTTCTATGATTTATTTCAAAAGAGTACATTTTAAAAGTAGAATTTCTTGAGGTGGGTGGCATTCCAAGGCCGTGGTAATTTTTTCCCATCCATGTCCTCAAGCCTGTATGAGGAGGTTCCTGCTGTTGAGATCACTTTGAATGGCCCATGCCAATTTGGTGCCAACTTTCCTTCATTTGGGTTTTTGTCTGACGGAAGCATCTTCTTGAGGACCAACTCTCCAACTGTGAATTTCCTCTCTTTGACCCTTTGGTTGTATCCTCTGGTCAACTGCTGCGATAGGCGGTCAGGCGGATAGCTGCAGCCTCTCTTCGCTCTTCGGCCAGGTAGAGCTCTCTTGCTAAATTCATGTCGTTCTCACCTTGGTCGAAAAGTTCCGTCCTTAGAGTGGGAAGGCCAACTTCGAGGGGTATTACGGCTTCCATCCCATAAGCCAAGGAAAAAGGTGTTGCCGAGGTGGATTGTCTCGGTGTGGTCCTGTACGCCCAAAGAACGCTCGGGAGCTCTTTCACCCATCTTCCCTTGGCCCGGTCAAGCCTCTTCTTGAGGCCATCGAGTACCACCTTGTTTGAGATTTCGGCCTGGCCGTTGCTCTGCGGATATGCTGGGGATGAGTAACGATTTTTTCATGCCGAGCTCCTGGCAGAAGTTCCTGAAGAAGTTGGAATCGAACTGAGTCCCGTTGTCCGAGATCAATATTCGAGGGATTCCAAATCTCGTTACAATGTTCTTCCAGACGAAGTTCCTCGTGTCCTGTTCGGTGATGGAGGACAATGGTTCTGCCTCTATCCATTCTGTGAAATAATCAGTGGCTGTTATTAGCCACCTTTTATTTCCCGGGGCCCGATGCAGAGGTCCGACGATATCCAATCCCCACTGAACGAATGGCCATGGGCTTGAAAGTGGGCTTAATTCCTGGGCTGGCTGATGGAGAGAGTGAGAGAACTTCTGACATTTCTCACACTTCCTAGCGTAGAGTTGTGCATCCTTCTGCATGTAAGGCCACCAGTAGCCTTGGCTGATGGCTCGGTAAGCCAGCGACCGACCTCCGATGTGGCTTCCGCAGATACCTTCATGGATTTCATACAGAAAATCTTCAACCTTGCTTGGGTGAACGCATTGGAGATAAGGTCCTGTGAAGGACTTCCTATACAGTTTGCTTTCCGGAGATAGCCAAAACCGAGTTGCTTTCAGTCTGATTTTGTGGGCCTCATTTTTGTCCTCAGGAAGTTGGTCATTTTTTAGGTAAGCCACTATTGGGTCCATCCAATTGGGACCGAGATCGGCGTACAGGATATGCCGAACTGGAGGTAGTTCTATGCTAGGTGACTCCAGTGTTCCTACTTCGATGGTCCTTTTCTTGCCAGCTTCGACAGCTGATGCTAGACTAGCAAGGGCGTCGGCATGGGAATTTGATTCCCTGCCGATCTGCCTGACTTCGGTTTTCTGGAACTGAGAGAGAAGATGCTTCGCGCGGGACACGTATGCGGCCATTCTTTCGTCGCGAGCTCGGTAGTCTCCGCTGAGTTGGCTCGTCACTAACAGAGAGTCGCTGAAAACCACCAGCAGTTTTGCCCCCAAGATCTTGGCGCTGCCAAATCCTGTGATTAGCGCCTCATACTCAGCCTCGTTATTGGATGCTTTGAACCCGAGCGTCAATGCCTGTTCGATGACGAGGCCTTCTGGAGATTGGAGCACTGTGCCGATACCGGACCTCTTCGAAGTTGAGGATCCGTCCACAAAGACTTTCCATGCTGTGCTAAAGAATTGCTTCCAAGATTGATGTTCGGCTTTGGTGGCTTCATCCCCGTTTGCGACGTTATCTTCCTCATTGCCCCCCAGTTCGGTATCTGGCTTGGTTGGTGCCGAACTCGGAGAGACGAATTCTACAATAAAGTCTGCCAAGACTTGGGCCTTGATCGCCGTTCTGGGTTGATACTGTATATCGTACTGTCCCAATTTGACGGCCCATTTTGAAATTCTCCCGGAGAAATCCGCCTTCCTGAAGAGGGACTTGAGTGGGTGTTCTGTAACAACCACTATGGTATACGTCTGGAAGTAATGGGAGAGTTTGCTGGAGGCGCTGACAAGGGCCAGCGCAAGCTTTTCCAATGGTAGGTACCTGGTCTCGGGGTCGAGCAAGGTCTTGCTTGTATAGTAGATAGGCTTCTGCTGCCCGTCTTCTTCTCTAATCAGCACCGAGCTTACTGCATGGTCCGAGACTGCTAGGTACAGGTAGAGAACTTCACCTTGCAGCGGCGTTGACAGTATGGGGGGTGAGGTTAAATAGCTTTTGAGCCTTTGAAGAGCTTGGTCACATTCCGGAGTCCACTGAAATTTTGAACTCTTTTTCAGGAGCTGGAAGAAAGGGAGGCATTTGTCTGAAGCTCGGCTGATGAAGCGATTGAGGGCAGCTGCCATCCCGGTGAGCTTTTTGGACTTGCTTTGTTGTAGACAGGCTCTGGATTGCTTGTATCGCAGCGATCTGTTCTGGATTGGCTTCAATCCCTCATCTGGTGACCAAACTTCCTAGGAATTTGCCAGAACTGACCCCGAATGCGCATTTCGACGCGTTCAATTTCAATCTGAATTCCTTCAGGATGTCGAAAGTTCTCCGGAGGTCGGCCAGGTGGTCTTCTGATTTCTTGGATTTGATGACCATGTCGTCAATGTATACTTCCATGGTCCTGCCGAGGTGGGCTTGAAACATTCTCGTGACTAGCCTCTGGTATGTCGCCCCTGCATTTTTTAACCCGAAGGGCATCACTTTGTAGCAATATATGCCTCTGGGAGTTATGAATGCGGTTTTTTCCTCGTCCGGTCCATACATCGGGATCTGGTGATATCCCCGATAAGCGTCAAGGAAGCTCATTCTGTCGTGCCCTACGGTGGCGTCAATCAGCTGATCGATCTTCGGAAGTGGGAAGCTGCCCTTCGGACAAGATTTGTTGAGGTCGGTGAAATCAACACAGACCCTCCACTTCCCGTTCTTCTTCTTTACCACTACAGTGTTGGCGAGCCATTCGGGGTAATGGACTTCCCTGATCGCTCCTGCTTCCAGTAGTTTGTCAACCTCTTCCATCACTACTTCAGCCTGCTGGACTCCCGACCGCCGAGCTTTCTGGATGACCGGTTTGCGCTTTGGATCCACGTTCAGCTTGTGGCTGATGATCTCCGGGTCGATGCCAGGCATTTCATAAGGGGTCTAGGCAAAGACCTCTCTGTTTTGCACCAGGAAGTCAAGGAGCTCGGCCCTCTCCGGCTCGGTGAGCTGGCTACCGAGTAGGAAGAACTTTTCGGGGTCTTTCGAGTCGATTCTGACTTCGGCTAAATCCTCGATACTCTTCTACTCGGGGGTTCGGCCCCCATAGTCCTCTAACTCTGCTTCCAGCTCTGCCATATGTATCTGGGGCGATTCCTTCTCTCCAGATGTGACGGCCATCAAGCATTGTTTGGCCATTTCTTGGTCTCCTGCAACTGTAATTATCTCAACCCTGCCATCCTCGCGTTCCAACGGGAACTTCAACTTCTGATGATGGGTGGAAGGCACAGCTTCCATGCTGTGCAGCCAGCTTCGTCCCAGTATCGTGTTGTATGGGGACGGCACGTCGACCACCAGGAAGTCGGCCTGCATGCTGGAACCCCCGACCTGGACCTTCAGAGAAACCCTTCCCTTCGGGTAGACTGGCTTGGAACTGAATCCCACGAGGGGGGTGCGTGATTCCTGCAAGTCCTCTTCTTTGAGTCCCAGCTTCCTGAAGCAGTCAAAGTATAAGATCTCCGAGGAGCTGCCTGGATCCACCAGTACCCTTTTGACTACAAAGTTTTTGAGCTTTAGGGTCAGCACTAGTGGGTCATTGTGAGGGAAATGGACTCCTTGAAGGTCCTGGTCCGAGAACCAGATCCCTGGTTTTTCCATCCGAGCTCTCTTCGCGGCCGGATTTAGTTCGGTCGTGAGTACTTGCTTATTATGGGAGGTCCTTCTGGCCTCGGTACGTGCCTCGTTGCCCCTTGCTGGTACGGACGCCAAGTGGATAACATTTATCTCACCTTCCGATTCGTTGCCATCTTCATCGCCTTGGTGCCAAGGGGGGCGGATATTATTGCTGCTCTCCTCCTTTATATACTCTTTAAGGTGCCCTTCTTTCACGAGCTTCTCCAGGTGGGACCGGAGGGACGCGCAGTTTTCTGTTCTGTGCCCATTCTACTTGTGATAGGAGCAAAACTTGCTCTGATCTCTGGTAGACGAGTCGCTCCTCATCGGCTGCGGCCATGCAAAGAACGGCTGTGTTTTGATCTTGGTAAGGATCCTGTAGATCGGCTCCTTGAAGACAGTGTTCACTGCCCTGTATGAGTCTGGCACTGGTCCGGGCTTCTTGATGCCTCTTGGGGCGTGGGACGAGACCTTCGTCGGACTCGACGAAGCCTTGTACTGGCCTCTTTCTTCCTTTCGAAATGGCTTTCCGCCCTTCGCAGAGGATCTGTCTTCGTGGCGGCCAGTCCTTTGCTTGAGACCAAAGTTCTCCCATGCTTTGGCCTCGTCTTCTTCCTGTGCGACGAACTGATTCACCCGGGCCATGAGTGCTTTCATTGTGGCTGCGGGGCATCTGACAAGCTCTCTTCTGAGGTCGGTTCCTGGCAGCATAGCCTCTTGGAAGCACATGACAGCCAGCTCTTCGTTGGTGTCTTCTATTTGGCTATTGGTCGTCCAAAATCTTTTGACAAACCGAGTGACGTTCTCGTCCTCCCTCATCCTTATGGCCATGAGGTCTTTGTTCATTTTTGGGATGACCTTATGTGCTTGGAATTTTTCCAGAAAGGAGCCCATGAGTTGTCGCCAGTTCGAGATCGAGCCCGCCGGGAGGGCGCAAAACCATCGAAGGGGAAGGTCGCCTAGACTGGAAGAGAAAACCTTGCAGTTAAGGTGACCGACGTCGCCCCATACCGACATTCGCTGAATGAAGTGTCGGAGGTGGGCTGCAGGGTCCGAGGTTCCACCATAAAGGGTGAACCTCGGAATGCTAAACTTTTCAGGAGGAGCATAGTCTTTTATCTCTTGAGAGAAGGGAGACGCGCCGAGATCTCCCGAGTCGTAGCCGTTCGGCCGATCTCGGGCGAGACCGGCCACCTCCATATTCTGTCGAATGGCCTGCTTGATACGCTGATTGAGCCACTCTGGCACATCGTCTTCGTCCTCTATCCTCCGTTTTCGACCTCCATGGGAGTCGGTCAGGCGGCTGCTGCTTGAGCCTTCGTCAAGGGTTCGCTGGCGTCTTTTGCTATCCAGGATGTGCCTCAAGTCCTGAACGCCTGGTTGGGACCCAGGGGGCGGAGCCTGGTTCGCCGTTCTTTCCTCCAGCTGCTACTGGAGTCGACGAATCAATTCGTCCTTTTCTCGAATAACGGCGTTTTGGGTTTTGACTTCCTCAGCATGGGAGTCGTAGCCACCTTCTTCTTGTGATACAACAGGCGTTAGCGACCTGTCCCTCTGGGACCCTTCACCAAGGCGAGATTTGCCTATTGCCTCCTTTCGACGAGGGGGTGGTGGCCGTCTCTTGGAGCGCCTGGCAGGCTGATAGTTCCGTCGCGAAGGGGCCGTCACCTTCTTTGAGGCCCCAGGGTGGGGGGCCTCTGTCAGGCGAGCCTTACCCCTGGCCCCTCTCTGGCGAGTGGGTTGTGGCTGCTTTTGTAGAGTCTGCAGGGCCGACGGGACTGTCCAGTCTTGTCGCTCCGTCGTCGGTATCTCTTGTAATACTGGCGAAGGAGACGTCGGGACGGCTTCTCGTCATTCAGTTTGGGGATGGGACGATGCTATCTCTTGCAGTACTGGTGACTGTGGTGCTGGTGCCTCGCCAATCTTCTTAGCTTTCGGTGGCATGATGATCCTAGGCTTTCAGTTTTCTGTGAGCTTAGGTACAATTGTGGGTATAATCTTCCTTTCCCCCAGACGGCGCCAATTGTGTGTGCCTAAGATAATACGGACTTGATGGTGATACGACGATGCTCGAAGCTCTGTCGTTGAACTGGTTTTTGGGGGTACTAGATGCCTGAAAGCAAGAAAGAGAAGAGGCAAAAGTTAGAGGCCCCTGACTGTTGCCAGTCGAAGGCCCTCTGATGCCAAAGTTAGCACAGTCACTAAGGGGAATAAGAGTGGGGGAGAATGTTCTCTTTTTTTGCATACCTGGCATGGGACCTGTCGTCCTGTATTTATAGGTGTAGATGTCCCATCAGAAACTCTCTTAGTGGAGGTAGGTAGAAAGGGAAAGTCCCATCACCATACCTTGTACTTTCCAGTGGTTATAAATGGAGGTACTGTCCCATCGGACGTACCGTGACCTCCAAAATGATTGCGGATAAGACCGCTGATAAGGACAACCCCTTATCTCTGATTAATGCCCTAACAGCGTGCTCTGCGACGTCCGCTTCTTATTAAATGTGGACCGGACATGTCAGTCTTCACATCGGCAGACATACCGAACTGCAGCGTGACACATCGGCAGACATACCGAACTGCATCACATCGGCGCACTTGTATGCTACCGATCTGGTCGCTGCCCCCAATCCTTTGGAGGACAAGGCTGGTAGAATCACCGAACCCGTGGCTTGTTCCGTTTGTTGGGAGAATGCCCCCACATAGAACTATTCAAGGTTCAAAGGCTTCTTAACCGAACTAGGTAACTATGGTTTAGGTGGGCTTATGAGTGTTTGCAGGTGGGTGAAGTTTTGCCACCCCAAAAATAAATGTACTGTATATTTGAAAGTGGGCCTTCATGAAATATGGGCATGGTCCATAAAAAAGCGGGGCCTACCAGACCAGTTGCACTGATCATGAGCCATGGGAACCACTTGTACCAACCAAGATCCAGTGACACCATACATATACTTAAAATTTGGATGAAATAGGACTAGGCATCAAATGACTGGGTTGTTTCTTATCTCTAGGCAGTAGAAAGTAGTGACAGACATCTGTAGCTTTTCTTCAACGTGGAATCAAAGGTAGTTTGCACCATTTCATAAGGCTTATAATGATTCTGCCTTTCATTTAAAAGGGAACCAATCAGAGATGGGGCGAGGCCTTGAGGATGAAGAATACCCCAAAAGAGTAGGACTGTACACATAATAAACATGTACAACTAGGGGCTTTAGGCCTCCCAGTATACACCTTAGGCCCATCTAGGATAGTAGGGCCTGTGTTTGTGCCCAATGAGCTCGATGGCCTGGATCCGTTCACGGTCCATGGACGTTTCAAAGGTTTAGTGATGTACCTGGACTGCATCAACTTTCCATTTTCAATACTTAAGATTAATTTTGAAGGTTAGCTAACTTGATCCAATTTGGAAGGTCAGCTAACTTGATCTCACGATTTTGAGGTTGTGATAATGAGCACCTTCCAATTGTGGTGTGGGATTATATCTTCAACACTCTAAATTTTCTAGGTTACTTTTTCAGTACTGTTGAGCAGTGGCGAACCTATGTGCACTGGGCTGGGGGCTGAAGCCCCCTCCAAAGTGGAAAAAAGCCCATAAGGGCCCTAAGGGCCCATAAGCCCAGCCCCCAGTTAAAAATCGCCCAAGTCCCCACTCTCTAGTCCCCACGATTTCCCTTTCCACTTTAACCTAAAAACAGTAAACCCCTTTCTCTGTTTCCCTCCCCATCTCAAAAACCACCATCTCAGGCTATTGGCTACCGGCATCGGCCCGACGCCATCCCTCTCTCCCACAGGCGACAGAGTCACATAGCGTCTCACACCCTTGAATAATTACACATACTGCTTTCGATTGGGGATTTTGCATTCAAGAATTGAAGGTGAGACCTGCATTAATCAAGAGAAAAGAAAATTTAGAACTCCTTTATTTCTTGGTTTCTGATCTTGGGTTGGATTAGTTTTGTTATTTGGTGTTGGTTTTGGTGGGTGTTTGTTTTTTTCCAATGGGGTTGTCTTGGTGTTGGGTGATATATATATATATATATATTTTTATTTTTATTTTTGAAATGAAAAGTTGAAGATTTGGGTTTCATTTCTGGTGTATTGGTAGCAGTGGCGGACTGATCTGCACTGGGCTAGGGGCTGAAGCCCCCTCCAAAGTGGAAAAAAGCCCCTAAGGGCCCTAAGGGCCCTTAAGCCCAGCCCCCAGTTAAAAATCGACCGAGTCCCCACTCTTCAGTCCCCACGATTTCCCTTTTCCACTTTAACCTAAAAATAGTAAACCCTTTTCTCTGTTTCTCATCTGTTTCCCTCCCCATCTCAAAAACCACCATCTCAGGCTATTGGCTGCTGGCATCGGCACGACGCCATCCCTCACTCCGACAGGCGAGTGAGTCACATAGCATCTCACGCCCTTGAATAATTACACATACTGCTTTGGATTGAGGATTTTTCATTCAGGAATTGAAGGTGAGACCTACATTAATCAGGAGAAAAGAAGATTTAGAACTCTTTTATTTCTTGGTTTCTGATATTGGGTTGGATTCGTTTTGTTATTTGCTGTTGGTTTTGGTGGGGGTTTGTTTTTTTGCAATGGGGTTGTCTTGCTGTTGGGTGATATATATATATATATATTTTGAAATGAAAAGTTGAAGATTTGGGATTGATTTCTGGTGTATTGGTAGCAGTGGCGGACCTATGTGCACTGGGTTGGGGGCTGAAGCCCCCTCCAAAGTGGAAAAAAGCCCATAAGGGCCCTTAAGCCCAGCCCCCAGTTAAAAATCGCCCAAGTCCCCACTCTCGAGTCCCCACGATTTCCCTTTCCACTTTAACCTAAAAACAATAGACCCCTTTCTCTGTTTCTCATCTGTTTCCCTCCCCATCTCAAAAACCACCATCTCAGGCTATTGGCTACCGGCATCGGCACGACGCCATCCCTCACTCCGACAGGCGAGAGAGTCACATAGCATCTCACGCCCTTGCATAATTACATATACTGCTTTGGATTGGGGATTTTTCATTCGGGAATTGAAGGTTAGACCAACATTTATCAGGAGAAAAGAAAATTTAGAACTCTTTTATTTCTTGGTTTCTGATTTTGGGTTGGATTAGTTTTGTTATTTGGTGTTGGTTTCGGTGGGTGTTTGTTTTTTTGCAATGGGGTTGTCTTGGTGTTGGGTGATATATATATATATATATTTTGAAATGAAAAGTTGAAGATTTGGGTTTGATTTCTGGTGTATTGCTAGCAGTGGCGGACCTATGTGCACTGGGCTGGGGACTGAAGCCCCCACCAAAGTGGAAAAAAGCCCATAAGGGCCCTAAGGGCCCTTAAGCCCAACCCCAGTTAAAAATCGCCCAACTCCCCACTCTCGAGTCCCCACGATTTCCCTTTCCACTTTAACCTAAAAACAGTAAACCCCTTTCTCTGTTTCTCATCTGTTTCCCACCCCATCTAAAAAACCACAATCTCAGGCTATTGGCTACTGGCATCGGCACGACGCCATCCCTCACTCCGACAGGCGACAGAGTCACATAGCATCTCACGCCCTTGAATAATTACACATACTGCTTTGGATTGGGGATTTTTCATTCAGGAATTGAAGGTGAGACGTGCATTAATCAGGAGAAAAGAAAATTTAGAACACTTTTCTTTCTTGGTTTCTGATTTTGGGTTGGATTACTTTTGTTATTTGGTGTTGGTTTTGGTGGGTGTTTGTTTTTTTGCAATGGGGTTGTCTTGGTGTTGGGTGATATATATATATATATATATATTTTTGAAATGAAAAGTTGAAGATTTGGGTTTGATTTCTTGTGTATTGGTAGCAGTGGCGGACCTATGTGCACTGGGCTGGGTGCTAAAGCCCCCTCCAAAGTGGAAAAAGGCCCGTAAGGGCCCTAAGGGCCCTTAAGCCCAACCCCCAGTTAAAAATCGCCCAAGTCCCCACTCTCGAGTCCCCACGATTTCCCTTTCCACTTTAACCTAAAAACAGTAAAACCCTTTCTCTGTTTCTCATCTGTTTCCCTCCCCATCTCAAAAACCACCATCTCAGGCTATTGACTACTGGCATCTGCACGACGCCATCCCTCACTCCGACAGGCAACAGAGTCACATTGCATCTCACGCCCTTGAATAATTACACCTACTGCTTTGGATTGGGATTTTTCATTCAGGAATTGAAGGTGAGACCTGCATTAATCAGGAGAAAAGAAAATTTAGAACTCTTTTATTTCTTGGTTTCTGATTTTGGGTTGGATTAGTTTTGTTATTTCGTGTTGGTTTCGGTGGGTGTTTGTTTTTTTGCAATGGGGTTGTTTGGTGTTGGGTGATATATATATATATATATATATTTGAAATGAAAAGTTGAAGATTTGGGTTTGATTTCTGGTGTATTGGTAGCAGTGGTGGACCTATGTGCACTGGGCTAGGCGATGAAGCCCCCTCCAAAGTGGAAAAAAGCCCATAAGGGCCCTAAGGGCCCTTTAACCCAGCCCCCAGTTAAAAATCGTCCAAGTCCCCACTCTCCATTCCCCACAATTTCCCTTTCCACTTTAACCTAAAAACAGTAAACCCTTTTCTCTGTTTCTCATCTGTTTCCCTCCCCATCTCAAAAACCTCCATCTTAGGCTATTGGCTACTGGCATCGGCACGACGCCATCCCTCACTCCGACAGGCGACAGAGTCACATAGCATCTCACGCCCTTGAATAATTACACATACTACTTTGGATTGGGCATTTTTCATTCAGGAATTGAAGGTGAGACCTGCATTTATCAGGAGAAAAGAATATTTAGAACTCTTTTATTTCTTGGTTTCTGTTTTTGGGTTGGATTAGTTTTGTTATTTGGTGTTGGTTTTGGTGGGTGTTTGTTTTTTTGCAATAGGGTTGTCTTGGTGTTGGGTGATATATATATATATATATTTATATTTTGAAATGAAACGTTGAAGATTTGGGTTTGATTTCTGGTGTATTGGTAGTAGTGGCGGACCTATGTGCACTGGGCTGGGGGCTGAAGCCCCCTCCAAAGTGGAAAAAAGCCCATAAGGGCCCTGAGGGCCCTTAAGCCCAGCCCCGAGTTAAAAATCGCCCAAGTCCCCACTCTCCAGTCCCCATGATTTCCCTTTCCACTTTAACCTAAAAATAGTAAACCCCTTTCTCTATTTCTCATCTGTTTCCCTCCCCATCTCAAAAACCACCATCTCAGGCTATTGGCTACCGGCATCTGCACGATGCCATCCCTCACTCCGACAGGCGACAGTGTCACATAGCATCTCACCCCCTTGAATAATTACACTTACTGCTTTGAATTGGGTATTTTTCATTCAGGAATTGAAGGTGAGACCTGCATTAATCAGGAGAAAAGAAAATTTAGAACTCTTTTATTTCTTGGTTTCTGATTTTGGGTTGGATTAGTTTTGTTATTTGGTGTTGGTTTTGGTGGGTGTTTGTTTTTTTGCAATGGGGTTGTCTTGGTGTTGGGTGATATATATATTTTTTGGAATGAAAAGTTGAAGATTTGGGTTTGATTTCTGGTGTATTGGTAGCTAATAGCACTGATCTGTGGATGTTAGTTATTGTAAGATTGACGAATGGAGAATTGGAGTTTCTTTATGTGTGTTTATGAAGAAATATTCGTAGTTCCTTAGTTTTTCTAAAATCTGGTTGAATTATTTATTGATTGATGTGTTGAAAAATAGTTGGCTCTTTATGGATAATTGATGGCTGTTTTGGGTTTTTTTTTTAATTTTTAATTTATTTCTTTCATAATCTGCTTATTGTAGCTTTCTCTCTCTCTATTGTTATTGTAACTCACACATAAAATAGTTGTCTGTTTGTTCTTGGTTCTTTTTAAGGATAGTAGCACCTATCTGACCCGATGAGTTAGGTGTGTTGTGTGTTTATGGATAGAAATTTGAGTGAGTTAGAAATCAATGAAGTGGTAATGATTATTTGAATTATAGCCGTGTGATGAGTTAGCATGACAAGAGGGGTTGTGGATTTCTGATCTCCAGTTTCACCAAGGTTGTAGCATTTATGTTAGTGTGGTGTTTGGGTGTTCTGTGGCATGGCAGGTGCTCATCTCTCTCATCTCTCTAACTTACTTATACAAGCAGTCAATCATGTTTCATCAGCTTCTTCTTCTTTTACTTTTATTTGTTGGGTTTCTTTCTTTTGACTGTAATTCTTTTTAATTATTGTTTCCAAAATTTTATCTTCTTGTTAAGTAAGTGCTTACTGCAAAAATCAATCTGCTTCCACTGTCAGAAATGGGATTTAAATTTTTGTGATTTTTTGGGTATTGTCGCGACCCCGGACCTGGTCCCCCAAGATAAGGCGGGCCTAATCCGGGATAGGGACTAATTTTGATTTGATGATTGTATGATTGTGCATGAATTGATTTAAATCCAAAACGTATACGAGTCTACCAAAGAGTACCACTCGTACACGCGATTTCCCACAGGTGTCCGCGGTGAGGATATCACATCAACATAAATATTTCTTTTATGTGCGGAAGCGTGTAGCAAATCTATTTCATACATTCATGTCCAAAATAACAAGATTAACACATGTTCAATACTAGTATCAAAATGAGCAATGATCATTAATGCTATAACCCCAAAAGAAAGTTAAGTTTACAACAATATAGTTTAATTACATTGTTCCCAAAAATAGAGGCCAACAAAGGCCTCTATAATTTCGCGACAAGTGTCGAGATTTAAGATAAACCATAATTCGAGAAATTTGGGACAAGTATCGAGATTTAAGATAAATCAGGTGGTTAAGGACCCCGTATGTCCATTGTAATAATGACATGGTACTCCTTAAGTTTGGAGACATTCCAGGCTCTTTATACACCTTAGTGATTTTCAAACCTTTAAATGAATTTCAAAACAAACGGAACCTCAAGAGAGATCCTAAGTATAATGTTAATCCTAGCGCATCGTACAACCTATTCAGTCACCGAAGGGGATAGGATTCGCGATACCCAAACGTACAACCCTCGTGCATAGTTATAAAAAGGGTATCCCGTTGTCCCATACCGTTCAAGATTGAATTAGGTTAAGTTCCGAGACAACCGGATTAACCTTCAAGAATGTTGGGTCAAACAATCTTATGATAAGTCAAATGAGTCCAATAAAAAGGGGTAAACAAGTTCCACCTATGTCCATTTAAGAAAAGAGTGAAAAATCACTTTTCAGGGAAATTTGCAGAGTGCCCGGTCGACCCGGCCCATGGCCGGTCGACTGCGTACACTGCAGTCTCAGGTCGACCTGAGGAGGTCAGGTCGACCTTCTCATGAAGGCCTGGTCGACCGAGCCCTTGGGCGGTTGACCCGCAGTTGTAAAATAAATTGGGTGAACAGTGTTTTGGAACCTGACCTCTGTGTGGCCAGTCAACCGCATGAACTGCGTAACAGTATTTCCCGCAGTGCAGCAGGTCATCCAACAGAAGACCTAATCCAGTGTTCCCGTTCGACCGAGCCCCCTGGCCGGTCGACCGCGTGAACTGCGTAACAAAACCCAATTCTGTTTTCTGCAGTTCAGTGGTTCATCCCTTTTTCCCTTTCTTTTGTGTTCATTCTTTTAGACCTGATTAGCAATCTAAATCATAGTTAAAATGACCTAATAAGGTTCACAAATGTGCATTTATTTCAAACCTAAACAAGTCATTAATATCACAAAATATTAGTGAAATCATAAATGCATTTCATAAAATTCATTCAAAGCTAAACATATCAAATCATCCACTTGCCTTGGGTCCCAAATCAAAAGAAAACAAGCTCCTAAGCACCCTTGCAAGCCAAGAACACAATCTCTACAAAAAAACCCCCAAAACAAACCCTAAAATGGGTCAAAACAATGAAGGAGAAGAGAAAGCTTTCAATAATGGAAATGTAGCTTTTCTAAGGCTAGAAGAACACAAATCTAGAAGATTAGGGAGAGAGCTTACCAATAGGTGCTCCAAATGAGCAAGGCAAGCTAAATGAGGATCTTAGAGAGATGAGATTTCTTCACAAATGGTACCAATGGAGAGCTCTTGAAGTGGTGAAGAAGATGGTGAAAACCTCTTTGATGTTGGTGCAAGTTTGGTTGTCTCTTGATGATGGAAAAGCAAGAAGAAGAAAGGAAAACCCTAGGCAAGAAAAGTTGCTGGAAAAAGGAGAAAGGAGGGAGATGAGTGCTTATATAGCATTTACAAGTGGGTTCCACCTCTTTGGAAACTTGGAAGGCCGAAATAGTAGTTTTCGGGATCTCGGATGAAATCGACGAAGAAGGAAGAAATGATCGTCGAAATTTCTAGTTTCCAAAAAGTATATGTTTCGCGGGTTTCGGGAATATCAATTATTTGGTCCAGATTTAGTGTAAAAAGACTATTTTGCCCAAGAAGTTAGAAAAGTCGAGTTTTAGGATTCGGGACGGGAGCGGGATCAACATGAAAGTTGAAGGGATTAACAAAATAAGTAAATCGGGATAAAACACCAAATCAAAAGAATCTCGAGTAATCCCCCAACTACACGTAAGTCATAAAAAGGAACCCCCAAAGGGCCCCACTAATTCCAAAGGCACTCAAAAATTTCCAAAACTATGACAAAGCTATTCTAAACCAACTAAACCAAAATCCATCAAACCAAATCAAGACTAACACGCAACTTAATCAACACTAATCGAGGTCACTCGGGTCGGGGTCTTACAGGTATGCCTTTATTTTTTTTCCTTCTTTTCACTGGGTGGTGTTTTGAGAGATGAATGTTCTCGTGGAGTGAAGTATCAAGGAGTTTGGTTGATGGATGCTCTTTTCCAACTATACCTAGCTTTCCATCTTTTTTTCTAGTACTGTATATAAAATTGGAAGATATCGATAGAATACTTATTATATGTTTGTAGGAAATTAGGAATAGTTTGGTGAAATCTCCCACTAGTTCAATTTATCTTAATGATTTATTGATTATGGCTGGTCTTTGTTTAAATGGCTTTCAATCACATGTTTCTCAGGTGGGTTGTTTTCTGCTGTTATTTCCCTTCTCTAATAGGCTTGGCAACTGACAAGATAATCTCGGAGACCTTACTTTCATAGATTCATATCTGGTTGAGGTGCGTGCTTATTTTCCTTTCAAATTCTTGTAGTTGTATGTCATTAGTTTACATTGGAAGAAAATAAGTTAAATGTTTGGTTGAGGTGTGTGCTAATTGCTATATTAAGTTAGTGTGCTTTCTTAAATTTGTAAGCCTCTTTATTAGATTTGATACAAAATAATGATTTATTTATTTTAATTATGATTTGTTTGAGGTTGTTTTGAGTGAGAAAATTGGTTTTGATTTTTTGAAAGTATGACATTTCCAAATCTAATGAAAAGCAATTGGATTAAAACTCTTAAAAGTTAGATAAAATAGTTTGTTTCGGCCTACTTGGTGAGATTGACAAATTTCATCATCTAGAAATAGGACACAATTGAGTTGTTTGCATATTGCTTTAACCAAGGTCTTGATTGGTTATGCTCTTCATCAATTTGAACCAGATATGGAAAGTTATTTCAAAAGAAAATCAGCTGATGATCTAGCGCCTTCAACTCTAGAGAGTGGTAAAAACGATCCAGCACCATCAACCTTGAAGAAAAGTCGTGTAGCAGTTGATTTTGAAAATCTTCCCGCGGACCCTGGATTACGCTGTCCAATCTCAAGTTATCATCCTATGGACCGGGATGAAATAAGAAGAATGTATTTACAAAAGGGCCCTTATCAGCCTCATAACCATATATTCCCTTACACGCAATTTGGACAACAGAAGAGGCGGTTTAATGCTACTTGGTTTAAGGATTATGGAAGTTGGATGGAGTACAGCATAGAAAAAGATACAGTGTTTTGCCTATGTTGTTACCTTTTTGGAGGTCAAGCACGAAGCGATGCTTTTGTAACTGAAGGATACAAGAATTGGAAGAAGAAAGAAAGATTTGCATATCATGTGGGAGGACCTAATAGTACCCATAATCAAGCATACGAGAAGTGTTAGAATTTGTTAAACCAGAAGCAACACATTGAGACAGTTATTGAAAAGCAATCAGATCAAGCTCGAAGAGAGTATCGAATCCGTTTGAAGGCAACGCTTAGTTCCATTCGCTTTCTTTTACGCCAAGGGTTACCTTTTTGTGGTCATGATGAATCTGAGGATTCAAATAACATGGGTAACTTTCTTGAGTGTTTGAAATTTCTTGCTGATAATAATAAGACTATTAAAGGAGTTGTATTGGAAAATGCCCCAGAAAACTTGAAAGTGACCTCGCCTAAAATTCAAAAAGACATTGTGAATGCAGCTGCCATAGAAACTGCTCAGGCTATCATTTACGAGCTTGGAGATGTACCATTTGCACTTTTGGTGGATCAATCACGTGATATCTCTATGAAAGAGCAAATGGCTGTTATTTTGCACTATGTGGATACGCGCGGATGCGTGATTGAGCGTTTTTTAGCCATAGAACATGTTACAAACACTACTGCTCAATCACTTAAGGTGGTCATTGAAGCAATATTTTTCAAGCATGGGCTGAGCATAACAACTTTGCGAGGGCAAGGTTATGATAGGGCTAGTAATATGCAGGGAAAGCTTAACGGCCTCAAAACGCTCATTCAAAATGAGAATCCCGCCGCATTCTACGTCCATTGCTTCGCACATCAACTTCAATTGACACTCGTTGCGGTTGCTAAGATACATGAACCAATCTGCATATTCTTTGAGTTGGTTTCTAATTTGTTGAATTACATTGGGTCCTCTTGCAAACGCCATGATATGCTCCAAAATATACAGGCTGCAAAAGTTGTTAATGCACTTGATAGTGGTGAACTTGAAAGTGGACAAGGCTTGAATCAAGAGACTAGACTCAAACGGCCAGGAGATACACGTTGGGGTTCGTATTATGGCTCATTGGTTAACTTAATTCATATGTTCTCCTCTGTGGTTGACATACTTGGAATTCTTTTAAAAGATCATTCAAGTGAACAAAGGGGTTGTGCGGGTTACTTGCTAACTCAATTGGAGTCTTTTGATTTTGCATTTAAAATGCATATGATGAAAAATATATTTGCGATTACGAGTGAATTATCAAAGGCATTGCAGCGAAAAGATCAAGATATTGTCAATGCCATGGAATTGGTAAGAATAGCGAAGCAACAGTTTCAAATGATGAGAGATGATGGATGGGATTCTCTCCTCTCTCAAGTTCATTCATTTTGTAACAAACATGAAATTAGCATTCTCAATATGGATGATTTGTTTCTTGAGCGACAAAGATCGCGGTGTCAAGGTGAATTGACAAATCTACATTATTACCGTTTTGACATATTCTACACTGTTATTGAGCGACAGCTTCGAGAGCTTAACTCCCGCTTCGATGAGGTGAACACTGAGTTACTTCTTTGTGTGGCATGCTTGGATCCAAATAATTCATTCTCTGGTTTCAAGAAGGAGAAATTGATCCGCTTTTCTCAATTTTATCCAGATAATTTCTCAGATTCAGATCGGATGATACTTGATAATCAGCTGGATACTTACATTATTGATATGCGCACAAATAGAAAGTTCTTTGGAGTGAAAGGAATGAGCGGGCTTGCACAGAAGATGATTGAAACAAAAAAGGACATTGTATATCATTTGGTTTATTTGCTTTTGAAATTGGCGTTAACCTTACCAATTGCCACCGCTACTGTTGAAAGGGTATTTTCTGCTATGAAAACTGTAAAGAATCGGCTGCGCAATCGAATGGTAGATGAGTGGATGAATGATTGTTTGCTTGACTATATTGAAAAAGATATATTTAATAGCATTGACGATGAGACAATCATGTAAAGGTTTCAAAACATGAAGAATCGTCAAGGGCAATTGTAAAAGCTCTGTCTGTGGGTTTTTTTTTTTTTTTTTTTGCTAAAGAAAATCATTTGTAATTAGGTGATCATGACTTTTGATGATAGAATGTTAGTTGATCATGTAATTCGATATTTTGTAAATGCAAGACATTTTCTCTTTTGCAAAAGTTAATGTTAAGAAATACCAACAAAATAGCAATTGACTTTTTCTAGTGACTGTCTTAAGCGCCCCGCCCCGCCCCCCCCCCCCCCCCCCCCCCCCAAAGTCAAAATCCTGGGTCCGCCACTGTTGTTGAGGCTATTTTAGTTTTTCCTCGATGGCTGCATATTTTGAACCTTAGTGGTCGTTTGTCTTTTACGCATGGGATATGTAAGTATAGTTTATATAAGTAAATGATGAATATTCAAATTTTAAGTATGTAACATTTACATGTGCGTTTCTTTTTACAACGTTTGTCTAATAACACTATTTTCACATCATTTACACATATGATTCATTTTTCTATGTTTGTTTCATTGATATGTGTATAAGTATGAAATGATTTTGTAAATGATACTTATTAATCATTAAATTATATTCTACTATAATGATATGAAAGGGA